>JALIZH010016513.1:0-62530 GCA_030522465.1 Rhipicephalus appendiculatus | reverse complement strand
TTCCAGCTGACATTTTGTCTGCTCGACGCGCACGTGTAGGCATGTCTTCGCCACCCCCATCGTCGTCGTCGCCGCTGTCATGATCAGCATCCACAAGCGACGATGAAAACACTGAGGAATGTGGAATCGCTGCGGTTCGCGACGTGGTGAATCATTTTCAGTTCGATCCTCTTCAGAAGAGTGATTCTGATATCGACACCCGGACTGAGCAGCAACGAGGAGGCAGCTGGAGACACACGCTTGGGCCATGCTGGCTAGCAAGTCACAGTTACGCATATGAACGCTGCGTGCGTGTTACTTGTTTGAAATGATATTTCTCTGAACCCTACGTTCTGTATTGGTGCACATTCATCGGTTATTGCCGTGTTTGTGTCTAGCTACGCATAACCAATGTGTCGTAATAACTGGTGAGTTAGTGAATGTCGCCATGTGTGTCAATTGTAGTGTATACTGCTCACAGACTGAAACGCGACAAGAAAAAAAGTGAAACGCGGAGGCCTGGCGTTTTTATTCCGCGAGTGCGTTGTAGGGTAGCGTTTCACAATGGCGCACCAAACCTTTAGCTTTTCCTCTTATTTGAAGAGCACAATTGCAGCACACAACGGTTACACGGCATGCTGGCACGTAATGCGATGGAGATCGTAGCTTCCGAATAATCACATTTGCGCTCATGACTCCACAACAAATCACCTAAAGCAGCACAACGAAAATGCAGGATTCACGCAAACACGCTGCACGAACCAAGCAAAACAAAACAAGTGAAGCTATTGCCAGGCGGCCTGGTGTCGCCGCTAGGCGGTACCACAAGTAGGCACCACAATGACAACACTAAAATTGTCGACGTCATCATTGCTCGCGCATCATCACTCAGCGCCTGAGGCGTGGCTTTGGAGCTCGCTGAACACGTCAAAATACTGTCGATGTTGCATGGCGCTGAACGTGCCGTTGAGCCTTTGTATGCTCCTTGCGCTCGAAATAGAGTAACTTCTACGTCACGGACGCAATCCATACTTCGCTAAAAAAACTCACGCATACCAAGCAATTGAGTGAACGCCACATCTCGAGTTTGAAATCTAATGTCACCGCTCCTTTAACTGAAATGTCGTCTTTCCTTTTTTTGCACTGTGTTCTATTTGTGCTGGCCATCACGACTACCAGGACCTACCTGTTCATCAGCATTTATGTGCACACCGATTCCAAATGTTTACCATTCCTCTTCTTTACTTCTAGGGTGCAACCACAATTAATTTCGTCCCCTTTCCTCCCTGATATCTCTATCTCTCACTCATAAAAAGATAGTGCTACAACTGTGTCCCAACAGGCATTTACACAGACAACTTGGGGGGGTGAGTTCTTCCACGAGATCGTAAAAAACAGCGCGAAAACAAGGACGAGACAGAAGAAACAGGACTAGCGCTGACTACCAACCCGTTTCATGAAGAAACATGACCGTAGTCATGTTTCTTCTGTCTCGTCCTTGTTTTCGCGCTGTTTTTTACGATGTATGTGTACCAACAAGCTCAAGTTCGCACGCTTCTCAACTTCCACGAGAACCGACGGCAGGCAATGGTAATGCCCACCATGGTAATGTGAGTAATCCTCACCATGGTAATGCCCAAGCTCCCAAACGTCGGACTTGACGTCATAACCCATGTCCGAGTGCTCCGGGTTGATCCGCTCAGGCTGCACACATTCAAGACACCATGGTGAGCACACAGATGCTCAAACCATAACTGACGCTCGAGAAAAAAGAATCGACAGTTAGAAAAAGCAAGCTTAGGCTTAACCACAACCTAGGCATGCCATCTGTAATGTCAAATGTGCAAGGCTGACTGATAACTCCGACACAGAAAACTGGGAAAAGCTTGCTTATTTAATTGCTCGCTCTACAGATGTGGTGTACCGTTGAACTCGGATATATCAAATCTGAAGGGAATCACAATAAAGTTCCATATATAGGTAATTCGATATATAAAATATAAAAAATAATTTAGGGGGATACTACAATTGCTTGATATACACAATAATTCATTGTATGTGGGTTCGATATATACACAGGTTTGACTTTATAAACCACCAGTGCAAACATCTTCCAGCCCATCATTCGAGATCTCTACTGACCAATATAAGAAGGCGTATATTTTGCGCAACAGGTGCTGCAAAATTATCCTGCATCTTCTGATGTCTCCCGCAACAAAACTTAACAGAAAAAAAAAAAGACTCACTTTACCTGAGGTCATCCATTTCTAACAATAAATTGTAGTAGCTGCTTAAATATACACCGAATTGACACGCACAACTGTGCTGCCGTGATTAGTCTAGGCACTGCGTTGTTAAAATGCGAGCTACGCAACATCACCCAGCCCGAGTTCCTACAATTTCGAGGATGAATGCAGTGACTAAAATGGGGGCCCCTTAACAACTGCCTTCGCCCTCGCTCACTCCAAGGCAGTTGCAGTGGCAGCTGTATGTTGAAACGGGCAGGAATGCCACTCACGGCCATGTACGGCTTGCAGCCAGCATTGACCGTCTTGGCCACCGAGTCAACCAGGTAGCCGGAGATGCCGAAGTCACACATCTTCACCTCTCCGCGCCGGTTCAGCAGGATGTTGGACGGCTTCACGTCTCGGTGGATCACGTGCAGCTGGCTCTGGAGGTAGTGCAAGGCGCTCACCACCTGGTCAGCAACGACGAGAGCAAGCAGTTAAAGAAATTAAATAAACTTGAATGAAAACGTCTAGATGGATGCAAATCTCAGCTGGTCAAAATAACAGTTCTGGGCTTGCCTGGCGGATCTCAGCACCACCTATCCTGTCGCTCATGTTTACGCCTCTGGTAATCCAGCAATACGCAAACAATAAGTTCTCAGACAAGCTGACCCTCTATTCTCATATTTGTTCCGGGAAAGCGACAATTTCGGATAAGCTCTCTTCCAAGTTGCGTAAACTGCCACTGCATATATGAAGGCAGTGAAAAGTATATACTGCCGCTTGTTAATTGCGCATGATCTAACAGCACATATTACAACAACAGTCACACTTTCTGGAGCATTACATGGTGAGCCTGCAGAGACAGTGCAGTGACTATAAACTTCGCGCACATTCAAGCGCACATGTCCACTCCACATATCCACGTACACAGCACACATGCATCTACTCGGCAAATACGTATTGGACACGAGCCTATCACAGCTACCTTTCATAACGTAGGCTGACGCAACCATGGTTGTGCCTTTTATGTAAACAATAACCTTCAACTAAAAAAAACCACGGGGTCTCTGCACGATAAGGGCAAGTGTGTATCCATGGCTGCCATCATATGGCCGCCATTGAGACATGACACCATACTGGGGCGCGATGACATTAAGGCAGTAAGCTACTCACGGAAAAGGCAATAGTCCCCAGAATGCTCTCCGGGATGGTCTTTCCGCTGCTGAACACTTTGTGGTAGAACTTGTCCAGAGACATGTCCATCACCTCCATACAGATCCACACATCACCCTGCAGTGACATCATACATGTGAGCGTTGTCACATACTGCAAGCGCATAATGCAAGAACAACTCCCAATTTAACTTTGCACAAGTAATACCTTTCAATCCATAATCTCACCAGGAGCATTACTTTGTAAACGTTGCTCCTGGTCCTGCTCCTTTACATGTCGCTCGCCACAAAGTGCACACTGTCACATCTAGGTCTTCTTTTTTCCCTCGTATAGTTGTAAACTGGAATGGCCTTCCCTACAACATCGCTGCCATCATCAGATCATCTGCCTTCACGGAAGAAGTGTCTGTGTTTCATTCACCTTAACAATGTTTGATATTTTGTATTCCCACCCCTTATGCAATACCCCTGTTTAGGGCCTTTAAGGAATAAAGAATGATTTGAATGAATGAATGAGTGAATTAACTAATGATATTCACGACAAAGGCAGTAAGGGCGATAACTTGCAATACACGTGAAGGAAATATCGTACGAGTACATTAAACATGCGATACGAAAACGAAACAGTCACATTAGCACTTTGTTCCTTATGTCTGTGAACACAGTCTCTTTTTGTGTTAGTAAATGTGAACGATAGCGGTGATGCTTGGGCCAATGATCGGCATCGAAAAATAATTGAAAAATGAAGTCGATCATCACAGGGACCAACAAGCCATCGGAGAGAGCATGCACAACTGCAATTCGAGGTGGCACACAGACTGTGCAACAACTGCAGCAAATCCTGGCTGCCTACATTTCAACAAGCACCACGCGAACGAGATGCAACTACTAGTGTGAAAGAATGCATGCACACTATACCAGGCCACAAAGTCATGACAATATTGTCACAGAGGTGGAGGTTCCTTTACTAAAATTTTTAACAAGAGTAAATGTTGGTGTGCAAAAGCGTTCTCTACATAGTCCTATTTTGTAAAATACTCTGAGTCAACAAAAATACCATGAAACAGCACATTTAAATTTTCGCTAGTATATACAGTAAACCCTCGTTAACTCGAACTCGCTTATCTCGAAATCTCGGTTAAGTCGAAACTTTTTTTCGCCGTGCATTAACCTCCCATAGGTGCTATGTATTTGCCCCCCTCTTATCTCGAAACGTTTTCCGGAGGGAACAGCGGATATCTCGAAATCTTGACCGGGAGGGCAGAAGGCAAAGTCCACTCCCAACAGGAAACGAGGGCTCCGTGCGAACGCTTAGCTCTTACTATACGTGCCGAACGCGGGAGTGATCACATGTGCAACTGTGGGAGTGATCACATGTGCGCACCTGCGCGCGACTTATGCGCCGTGGGCGGCGTGTGCAGCGTGCGCCAGTCCCCGTTACCGGAATGCTGTCGGACGCCGATATCGTTGAGATGGCCGTGAACGACGCAGAAGACCATGCAGACGAGGAAGAGCCCCGAGAAGTGCCTACGACGACAGAAACGCGTAACGTGCTGCGCTTGCTCCGCAACAAGGTCGAATGCAGCGGTGGCGACCAACGGCTCATGCGATGTGTTGAGCAACTGGAGAACGCCTTTCTGGGACCGAACGCGAACGCGAAACAGGCGAGCATCACGCAGTTTTTTGGTCCTCGGTAATAAATTTTTTTTTCGCTCCGAATTCTTGTGCTTTACTACGGTTGCTGTCTCGTGCAGTGGAGCTTTTCCTGGCAGCACTGACTTTTCTTTTACAGTGACCTGGGCAAACATTTTCGGCGTTTTGCTTAACTCGAAATGCCGCTTATCTCGAAATTTTCCCTGGATTTTATGGCTTCGAGTTAACGAGGGATTACTGTACTCATATCCATCTTTCCTGTCAAACAAGCAGCGAACAAAAATTGCAAAGCCTGTGACATAAAAATGACAAACATGTATTGCTTATGCCTAACAATGCCAAACAAACTTGAAAATGTGTGGAATAGCTGATAAGTGCCTCTGTTCCAGCACTGAACAGCTAATAGAGGAATTCCATTCTGAAAGAAATGAGACGGTTAACGGCTATCATACGGCTGCGCAAAATATGATGACACATAAATAAATTCACTGTTACCACCAGTTACAGGTACACAGCACCAGAACAATCGTTGGGCAGTTATGTTCTATTTCGTTCAAAATGGGGCCCTCTCCAGCTATTTCGAAAAAGTTCCTGGTTTATTCAACATTAACACAACAGGACATTTTCTGGTCTTTCAATGCACCCCTAAACAGACAAAAATAGTGGGTGTTCCACAAAAACAGTGGAATACATTGAATAATCGTGGAGTGCTACCGGTGGACGTGGGAAGAGAAACAGAATGGAATGGTTTTAAATTATCGTGCTCATAATGTCCGTCAAGCAAATGTCCTAGGCAATATTAATGAGAACTAACAGACAATGATGCTAAGGAAAGTACAGGGGATGTTATTCGTAATAATTGTGAATGTAAATGTGAAGAAAGAAAAGTTGACGAAAAGATAACTTGCCACCGGACGAGATCGAACCTGCGACCTTGAATCATGCGTCCGGTGCTCTCGGACGCATCATTCGAAGGTCGCAGGTACGGTCCCCTGCCGGTGGCAGGTTATCTTTTCATCCACTTTACTTTACTTAGCATCACTGACTGTTAGTTCTCATTAATATTGTGTCTAACAAAGAAAACGAGAAATTGAGTCCTTAAATTTACACTTCTTTCCTTGTCTTTAGCAATGTACTATAACAACCTTCAGTGGTGACTTAAGGTATGAGGCCAAGTGTCGGAAAAAGTTTTTTCTAAAAAGCGATAATCACTAGAGATTATTAGCCTACAATATAAAACACATCCTTTTAGGCACATGTGAGCACTTTGAAGCAAGTCCTATTTTTTGTTATTTTTCATAATTAAACATGTCATTAAAAGTGGGCCTCACGCCAACACTCCTAACTCAAATTCCGCTCATTAAAAAAGATTTATTTTTTTTAGAAACATGAAAAAGCTTTGGCCTGTGCAATGAACCAATACAAATGAGATCTGATGAATATTAAAAACTTAGTGATTAAATAACACAAAAAGTATGCACTAGCACTAGGGGCACCTTCGTATAACAGGCAGCCATATTAAATCTTGTGGCACGATTTTGCTTACTGAGGTTCACTGCACGCCTACTAGCGTGATAAGGAAGTGTGCCAAGTTTTAATGAAAAATGTTTATTAGCAAAAAAAGGACTGTTCGCGTACGGAAAAATACCAGAAATATAAGGTCTGAGAAAATCAACAAAAAAAGATTTGAAACAGGTGCAGCGCTTACACAAGGTGACCACGAGCACTAAAATTCTCAATATTTGTTGCCAGTTCTATCGTCGACCTTATCGTGCCTTTGCTCGAGCGGCAACTCTAAATTTTTTTTTTCTCGCTTGTATTGCAGCATCAGTGCCATGACGGGACACTTTCGCGCTGTGGTGTGATCATTTGTGAGGCAAGTTCTTGCGGTGTAGAGGCCTGGATCGATATAAATTTGCTTAAAAATTATCAATTGTGCTTCTGTTGCCATTACTGAAATGACACACAGCGTCAAACAAAGCAAATTTGATGGTTTACAGGCTGTGAACAACACATGTACCATACTACACATTCACCGGGTGAGAAATTTGACTTTTATTAAGAAAAATGATTTGTTGCCAACACTTTTAGAGCATAATTATGTGTTCGCACTTGATATGATTGCTAAGTAACCCACAAAATACTACATATCAAGTTAATTTTATGATTCACACAAAACTGGCACTTTCAAGTTTCGGTTTCGTACGTGACGGTATCTTTTGAAAAAGTCTGCGTAGACAGAAACTTTGTGCAGCAAAATGATGGGTGATAAATTGCGCATTTAACATTACTAAAAACAAAAAAAATGACGCTTTGAAAAAAAAAAATCACTTTTTCCACTTGGCCTTATACCTTGAGTGTTTATGGCATTCCACTGCTAAGCAAGGAGCCACAGGTTCTATCCCTGCCACTATAGACGCAGATATGCCCACCTCGCGAAACAGTGCCCCGTAGAACTGCACCGTGTTGGGGTAGTCGCTGGTGCGCATGGAGACGTCGAGGTCCATCAGCAGGCGCTTCTGCTCCTGGTTGCACTCGGTGAACGTTATCCTCTGCAACATCACAACAGGGGGGGATAAGGTTAGGAAGTTGAGGACAACCAATCAAGATAAAGCTTGTGTATTACATTATCAACAAAAATTTGCGAGAGGCTTATCACAAACCAGCAGCCTAAACTAATAGTGACCAGTCCTACAGAGACAATGTCCGAGCCACACGGTACATTTACTCTCAGAGAAAGCCACCAAAACATGGAAATAGGAATAACCAGAGGCAGAAAGCAGACAGAGTGGCACTAAGGTGGCTTACTCAATTTTTCCTTTCACCATGTTCTAATGGCTCCCTTCGTGTGTAACAGCGTATCAACTTGCCCAGCAAGCGACTCTTTAGAACACACATTTACCAACGAACTTACAAGTCACATATTACAATTACAGTAAGACCTTAACGTAAGGTACATGGATAGACAAATCACCAAAGATAACAAAGTGAATTTAATGTTTTTCTCGTTGACATTGCGCTTTCACAATTAATTATTGCAATAAAAGGAATTTTGATGCAGGATGTAGCTTTATTATGTATAACAAGGTTTGACCTGGAAATTACTAATATGAAATTACTAGTCAGTAAATAGTATTTGATATATATACATGCTCCAGAACGGAGAATGCACGATTTATTGTATCAACTAGGTGATGCCTTCTATCTCAAGCGCTGCTACCACACATACATCCATTGTTGCAGTAGACTGGTCTTTTTATCAACGAAATTAAATCACTAAGCGAGTGTTCCCATCCTGTCTATTTCTACACGCGTCCCATTTTACGTTCTTTTTCGTAAACATCAATAAAAAGAAATCTAACCTTTACAGCCATGATGGTGCCGCTGGGTACATGGACCATCTTCTCGACGACCCCGTAGGCACCTCGCCCGAGCTCCTCGATGACCTGGAGGTCGTCCGTGGAGACCTCGATTTCCTGGCCCTCCACAACGAGCCTCGCATGAGAGTCCAAGTTGCGCGGAGGGGTGCTGCGTGCATAACGCATGCAGTCTCGCAAAGTCTCACAGAACCTCGGCCAACTCTCACGCGCTCACACCGGTTCGTGCCAGGTTTCGCAGGGTCTTACCAAATCTCACAAGTGTTGTCGCATCCTCTCTGGCAGCTACTACCAACTACGTGCACCACAACTGTGTGCTTTCTCAACAATAGCAACAAAAAGTCACAACAAGCAATTCTTTTCAGGGGACACTGTCTACGAAGGTCATGCTAGCTTCCCACTGAACTCTTTAAGTGTTGCTGTCTGCTGACAAACAACGAGATGGATGTAGCACACACAGTGGCACATTTCAATTACGTGTCCGCATTTGGAAAACATAGAGACAGGAGACTTCTGCGTACTGTATAAGTTGCACATTCCTCTTGAACAGATGACAATTTTAAGGAGATGAGGCACTGGTGCCTATGAATGATGTGTCAATTTTTTTTATATGAAGCAGTCTTAATTAATCTTTAGGTGTACAGTGTATGCTGCATCTGACTAGCGTAGCCTAAGTCCCTCTTGCTCATCTAAACCCAACATTAACTAACAAACATTACAGGTACTGCTTGCTCCACCAACTGAATGGCAACACAGCTCAGGCCAAACGCCTAGACACACCTCTGGTCAAAGCAACTCAACAGGAAGTGTCTCTTAAAAGGGACAACAAAGTTAAAACAATTATCAGTTAATACCCGTAATTCGTTCTTTCAAAACGAATGCTGATCATTGTTAATTTTGCCATCATTGGTTTGTTATTAAGAAAGAAAACAAACGTGAAAATTGCATTCTTCAATTTTGTGTCGAATCCCCCCCCGACCCCCAATGTGAAAGTGACATTACAGATTCTAATGTATTTTTTTTCACTATTTGGTCACATTGGCTCAGCAAAACTTCCTTAAACTTTCTCTATTACGTCTATGGATCCCTTAGAACACATTGCAGTTCAACTTTACTTGCAGAAGAATTATGCAGGCCCTAGCAGACACTGCCAAAATCCATGATGTCACGGTGAGCTGGTTAGGGAAACCTTACGGGCAGTATCAGAATCAGTATTTTCCCAATGGCACATTTTCTGGCTTACCAGGTCCCTTCTCGCAGAGGTGCTTTTGGTATCATGAAGGGGTCATTTGCTATTACATGGAAATTTACATTTTCTTGAGTGTCCCTGTTTTTTTTGTTTTTTTTTTTATGAAGCGATGATTTGTTTCCCGTTGCTACTAACTTCGCAGGTGCCGGCCGTCATCCAGCCAAGTAGAAACAAACTCGCTATCCATTTATATTTGCCTCTACCCAGCGCTAGGATCCCGTAGATGGTGCCAAAACAACTCAACGATGGTGACAGATGGAACAATACCCATCAGAAGCATGCTCAATGCGTTCCAGCCAATGTAGATTAATCACCAATCTGAAGCTCTAAATTCCCAGTATTTCCATGTATATAACAGCCCTACTGTCACCCCACAGGTAATTATTAAAAACTCTACTGCGCTCACATTAACTTAAACCCAGCTTGCAAATCTTACTTTACGAATAGATGGACAGGTGGGATTTACCGTGAGACGGTGAAATGTTCAGGCAAGTTAAGGAAAGACAAAAAAAAAGAAAAAGAAATTCAAGCAGCTCTTACACTCTCTGTTGAAGGTTCTGGTTTGGCTCTGGCATGATGATCTTCCCCAGCGTCTTTTTTTCCAGCTGCATAGAAAAGTAAAGCAAGGACGGCATTTGAAGTGAAGGGACAATTTGGCAAGGTACATTCAAACAATGTGCACCCGAGGCTATAAAATAAATATCATTGACAAAATTAACAAATACCGAGAAAATAAGATGCTCGCAATACAAACCTTCACAAGCTGAACTGGCAAGTGACCACAACAATTGCCAGGTTTGGTCTTGTAACAGTGTTTTGCGAGCAGTGCATGGAAGCTCGCATATCTCTATTAAAGTGACAACAATGAGTT
The DNA here is from genome assembly GCA_030522465.1 of Rhipicephalus appendiculatus. Classification (NCBI taxonomy): domain Eukaryota; kingdom Metazoa; phylum Arthropoda; class Arachnida; order Ixodida; family Ixodidae; genus Rhipicephalus; species Rhipicephalus appendiculatus. Next base: position 51,998 of record JALIZH010016513.1, on the reverse strand, counting down.
CTCAAAACATTGCCTGCATTCACAATTGCATCGCATACAAGCCTGACAGCACTTGGCTGTGGTTTCTGCGTATAGCGTGTTTGAATTGTAGTGAAATATAGGGTTTAAATCCAGACTGCGTTTGAAGTAAACTGTGAGGTTTTCCAGAAGTGAACTTCCTTTTTTTGCATGTGTAGCAGGAAGCGGAGGGGTATGTCCCCCCGATTCAGAACTTGCACGAGCACATGTATCTCATAATTCTATGCAAAGTTATACTCAATGCTCGTGATAGACACCTAACCCTCTGCGACACACATTATGGTTTACTGTCTATAAATGTGTGAAATTTACATTATTTAATGCCAAGGTTCTGGAGACGAAATTTAAAGCAAGTGGAAGTGTGAGAACAAATTATGGCGTATTTTATGGCAACTACTTGCAATTACAATGTAAATAATTATGCAACTATTGTACAGCCAGTCACGCTATATTTCTTCATAGCCCCAATTTACCGAGCCACACACATTAAATGTGGTAGTTATGTGCTAGCAGCAAACATTCCTAAAAAGGTAAAAAATATTTTGAAATTCCTGCCAAAATGCCCCATGTCCAACGTACTGCCTTCTACTCGTACTGCCTTCACCAAACTTACTGTGTGAAGCAAAAGATTTCACTCAAAAGCGATATAAAGCAACTTTAAAGGGCCCATCAACAACCCCGAGGTCCAAAAATTGTTATAGAGAGAAATATGTGCATTTTTGCTATGTGAACCTGCTGCCGCAAGAATTTTGCGAATACGCGCAATCATAAGGAAGTTACAGGGGTTAGAACATCCGTTTCAGCTGGTTTGAAATTTTCGCGCGGCCTCGCCACCCTTCTCCGCTATGGGGAGGCGTAGCCCGTCGTCGTGACTCCGCCCACTTCGGCAACGTGACACGACGTCAGTGATACGTCATCGGCGCGCAGCCAACGACCGAGCAGGGCCTCCCCCACATGAGCACGTGTCAGCGGCGCAGGGAGGAAGCGCGATGCGAAGAGACGACCCTTTCCCTAGCGGTAAAGTAGCGAGACGTCTCTTTATCTCGGAGGCTTTCGTTCTGGCAATACTGCTTCTCCCGGTAGTCTCGGGCTCTACAAAATGGCAGAGGGCAGCACAGGAAAATGAAAATGCGTACTGCGCGGCCGAAACTGCATCACCGTAGGGCCAAGGCGCTGTTTCGTAGGGCAAAAGACCAATCGGCGAGCTCAGTGCCCACGTCAGGCGGCGATCGCCGACTTGGACGTCACTGCGCGTACAAGGAGGGGATGGGTCAGGTGTAGGAAAGCAGCGCGGGAATTGTTTTTCGAAATGGAGGGTCTGCGCTGCGCGCAGCGCTGTAATATTCGGGAAACGTGGTCGCCGCGGTCTACTGTACGAATTGGCGAGCTTGTTTGGGGGGTGTTAAAAAAAAGTAGGAGCCTGTTGACGGGCCCTTTAAGCAACACAAATGCTTAATTTATTATCAGCTCAGTGTCTGCAGTTTCTTCCTTGGCAACAATGCTCAGAAATGGCAAATGTAAATCACGTCTTCAAATGAAAACGCTGCGTTGTAAAGGGCTAACGATGCAGCGACGTTATCTCCACATGATAATCACGACAAAACATACACGAACGCGAATGGGCGGGGCTGTTGCTGTTGGCACACGCCGGCACAGCGCGAGAAAACAGTCCTGCCAAAACTTAAGGTAATCAGAGAATTGTTTCCAGGGCTACGCAGGTGGACAAATAAGGATAAGTATGCACTCGTTGTCCCCACTAATAAACGCAACAATGGAAGTCGCTTAATTAGAGAGAAAAGGCAACGAAACTGCACCAGAGATGAGCCGACGGAATAGGAGTGACAAAAAAAAAAAAAAAGGATGAAAAGGCAACACAGATAACGTACTCGAGATATCGGGTACACAAGCTGGTTCTGACACGGCCTTATCGGCAAAACAGCCTGCAGCCAAACATTCCCGGCGAACCTTTACAACTGCATGAAACCGCTGCAGACAATTGCCCCGTGGTGTGAGGTTACGAAACGCAAACTCTCTTGGCTGGGCTCAGGTGACAGCAAAGGGTGCACTGTATATGAGCAAATTCCATGGCCAATGTGATGTGCAGCCAAAGCCAAAATTATGGGCATTGACGGTGCTCTCGAGTCGTTGAAGGCCGAGATTTAAAGCATTATGTTTATAAGCATAAATGTTATCTGCATTATGCATTTTATATTTTCGAGGGAGGGGATGACTGCATTACACTGTATTAACATTTCCTAGTAAAGTGAGAATAAATTACTTATTACACATTGTAATGCTGTGGCCCACTAAAATGTTCTGGTGTGTCGCTCTTCAGACTTTTTAGGTAGCCTCTGATCTTATATGATGTGCTTTTTTTTGCCTAATGACAAAACAAAGAGTGAATTCGACTCAATAAACTTTTATAGTTTTCCTGAATTTATGGCCGGTGTTTTTCTACATTGGAATTTCGATATACCAGCAGCACGACAGAAAGCCAAAGTCCACAACTTTTTTTCTAGACGTCAAGGCTAAGACATGAAATTGAAGCATGCAGGCCGTGGTCGTGCACATAGTGCCGCAAGTTGTTCACATATCCTCGAAAATATGAAACTTGCATAAATATTTGTTCCCTGTAATGACAAACCCACAGAATAGAACTAACAACCACGTGCCAAGCGCCCACATTCTAGTTTACTTCCTAATTTTAGGCATCCTTGAAAGGCAAGCCTCTATTTTTCCTTACGATGGTATAAAAGGCAAAAATCGGTGTGAATTTACAAAAAATTCAGCACAGAGGTTGGAACCTGTTTTACCAGATCTCAAGTGCTAGTCACCTGTTGCGGGGTCATGCGCTGCACATTAAAAAAGCAGCCTCGGTTGATGCAGGTAAACTCATTATAGACATCAAAGGTCTTCAAAAGGTGTTCCCAACACATGTATGTCCGTATTTATATTTAGCTTTAGTTGCGATCGCAAAATAAATGTTTTAAAGCTATGCTAATTGTTGGTAGTGCGCATGCAGTAATCATGAAAGAAAAAAAAGTGAAATTTAAGAATGGAAACCTGCTCAAAAGTAAGAGGAAGATGCTGACCAAACACAAAAAATAACTTTAAAATAAAACACATTTCGGCTCCCGTACGACCGCTTTGTTCACAATGACGACCATGAGCAGTCCTGACCAGAGGAGTTATCGTCGAACTCTTGATTTTATAATGGATGCCAGCTTTTGCAACATAAAATGTGTGTTTCCCATAAAATGTGGAAACACACCTTACTTACAGCAAGCTATACATACATGCTAATGCCTGTGCAAACAAAACTGCTAAGCATGAAGTCTAGCACAGCAATACCAACAGCCTGTTACAAACAAAAGTTTTACCACCAAGATAGGATTTGAAATAGATGTAGCACCACTGTCTCTCAAACTGTGTGAAAAATAGCGGACATGCACAGTCAGAGCATATTTTCGAAGCTACCATTGTTAATCGTTTGTTGATAGCAGGCCATTTTGCTTAATTTATGCTTGGCTTTCCTTGAATCATTCAAAGAAAGAAAGAGATCCTTCAAGACTTTTCCTTTAGTTTTAAAAAATGCAAAGTGTGAGCGTCGTCTGACACCCAAAAGCAGTAAGGAATGTCCAATGAAAATAATAGAGAAATTAATCAACATGCAAGGGGGTGACCTCGGGTAAACTAGATGAAAATCACGTATAGTCTGTATTTAAACTCATTTGCCATTAAACATCTGCCCAATAATGACTGCATGATAGACTGGTCACCATTAAAAAATGGTACGAAAACTTAGCACGGTGGTGCTCACAAGTGTAAAACCTATCGAAAATGTCCAGGCTTGGAAACGTGCATGTTTCCATCCAGGTAGATGTCTATCAGTAGGCGCAAAGGCTGTGCCTGCCGATCTCTAAGCATCACAACCACAAGATCGAGCCATCGTTTCCAAATCAAATGGCTTCTCGCCCACTAACCAGATTTAGCAAATTGGATTTGGTGTCACACATTTGGTCGAGACGCATCGTCACCGTTTTTTACAGACACAACAAAACAATGACATCAGCACTTTGGGCAGCGACATCAGGCTTCAGTTCGAGAGATTGCGTTACACAGTTTTACGGTGCTCGTGTTCGCATATACGAACTAAGTTAGCACTTTTGGTTTTTTTATACGTTCTGCTTTTGTACGTTCAGGCTTCGCTGAAGAGCGTTACAGATGGCGCACACATGCTGTGAAGCACGCATTGAAAAGAATTAAAGAGAAAAAGTGCTACTCCGCCAAAGACAAGCAGCTCGCCTCGAATGACGGATTGGCTGCGCTAACGTCACAAAGTCAGCGTTCTTTTCCACATGAATCTGTGCCTTGCCTTCGGAGGAAGGTTACCGAAAGCCGATCGGTGTGATCGGCTACGCTTTTGCACTCTGCGCTTTCACTGCTACTGCATTCGGGTTAATTCGAAGAACCGGGAATTTCGATTTGAACACTGCACGTGGATTCTCCTCGCGATCACCGCAATAGAGAAATAGATGAAAGGGGAAAAAAATAAGAGGTAGATAACGTATATGCACTATCTATAAACACAGCGACGCGACCGTGGCAACAACCAAAGTAGACAGATTGCTATCGCTTCATTTTCTTGCTCACCTAATCGCTTCATTTTGCCGAATTAACACCAAGAAACACGCGTGCAAAGGAAAGCGTTGCGCCGAGGCACCCGGGGAACTTGAGGGAGGGGACCGAGTTCACCACCAAAGTCGCAAGTACCACCGCTGCCGGCCGGTGAAGCAGCAAACGAACACTTCGCTCGAGTTTCGCCGCAAACGCGTAGTACGTGCGCCCGCAGCGCAGTGGTTTTATACACACACGCAGCCTACTGCCTCACGTTCACACGAGCACACCACACGCACAGCACGAGCGCGATAGTAGCCGATCGGGGCTGCTCAGTTCGTCTCTTCTTTCAGGTCTTGCCACTCTTTCCGTTCTTCTTCACGTAACGCACTGAAACGACACCGCCGCACAGCACCTCTTGCTCACTCCACGGCTAATTCAGAGAAACAGGCCGGGCTCAACTTCACACAGAAGCGAACCGAAGGATCGGCGATCTTCAATTAGGCCTAACCTATTCCTCTCGCTCTCGCCGTTCGCTCTTTCCCTCGCGCCGCAGTTGTAGATCGCAGCAGCGATGAAGAATTTCGGTTTCGGCCGTCAGCTGGTCGCTAGCTCGTCGGGCACTGCCCGATGGATGCGATAGTCGACAGCCGCCGTGCTCCGAACGACGGAGTTACGATGGCCATGCCGGTCTCTTCCCCCTTCCTTTTTTTTCAGTTGCCCGCGGCGCACTCCTCCCGCCACTTTTGCTGCCGATTTACTACGAGCTCTTCTACGCTACGCACGCACACACCCAACGCCGCCGTCGTCGATGCGTCGAAGGGCAGCGTAGCAGCAGCAGCGGGGAATGCGTTCCTTCGCTCCGCCTACCGTTGGCAGCGGCGACACGTTCGCGATGAGCCGCTGCTGCAGCCGGATGCAGCAGCTCCCGTTTCGTTTCGCCTCGACCTAGCTTCCACCGGCGCCGTGTGCGCTTAATCAGCGCGCATGATTCACGCACGCAGCAGCGCACGGACAACAACCGAAAGACCGCAAAACTGCGGGACGGAAACCACACCGACCACACTCTCAACCTCCGCTTTGGCCTGTTCTAGAAGAAACGTTTACGCGTTCTACGCTTCAAAATTCAACTAAATACGCCTTCTCCATGACGTATTATGCGTGAAATTGGTTTACATTCTCACATTGAGGTGTCGCTTAAAGCTGTTAACGACTAGTTTTCTTGGAATTTAAAAGCGCTAATGGCGGTGTTCTCGTTGCACCATCTAGTGAGTTGTTAGCGCTAAACTTGGCGCCAATGGCTTATTTTCGGCTTTCGAGAAGCATCTGCTGCGGCCTCACTTTATTATCGCTACAAGTTGTCTACGTCGCGTACTTAAAAAAGTGAAAGGCTGAACAAAGCAAGTTTCGATGACGTGCTCGTGACGTCATAATCAGTTGCTGCGTTCAGGGTATTGGGCGAAATTCAAGAGAACAGCTACGGTGTGATCTCAATTAATTTATTGTCCCCACCCATAAGGAAGGTGGTAATGACCGCTATTCGACTGCATGTGCCCCGTTCAAGCTACGGAGCCGCCGTGCTCAGACGGCTCTGCAGTTCAGAAATTAAGATTTCGTGAAGCGTTCTTGCGTTTCACCCCCATCTTCACGTGGGTGCTGCTGTGAGAATCGAACCCGCGACGTCGGAGTCTCAGCGCCCCATATCCACTACGTAGATATTTCTAACAGTACCATTGTGGTTTACCTGACGAGGTTTAGGTATTGAATGATTGATTGATTGGTTGATTTTCTTCGTCACAGTACAGTGTAACAGGAGGCGGAGGGAAAAGCCGTAATGACGGCTTGAGGGATCCTCCGCCCACTTTGTGAACAATGGCAGCAGCTGAAGGGCATCACAATATCATATACTTCGTACAGGGCATCATAATATCATATATATATTTTTTAACTGTCACATTGTTTTGCGTAAAGATCATGTCATAAAGGAAAACTGAAAACGTGGTTTATACATAGCTTATACAACAAAGAAACCTGCTGCAATCTTCTGCACCTAAATAAATTGCTACATAGTTTATACAACAAAAAAGCCGATGGAGGCTCTCGACAATGCCTTTATTTACTTCCGTGATGTTTGCTGCCAGCTGGTGATGCATAGTTTGTAGGTATACAACACAAACACGGAACAGGGAAAAGCAGCGCCTTTTCGTGCGTAAGCGTTCCTTCTATCTTGCTAACAAAAATAGAACATGAATTGTTATCTATTGATAGAAGGTGACTTTGGTACTCTGAAAGTGGATGACGCGGAGGCGCACGTGTTTGTGGAGGTTTTTCATGTTTTATTTTTTTTAAATATTTTGGGGACATCCTGTCTGACATCGAGGGAGTATTCCGATAAATATGCGAGCTGACCCAGAAATAAAGCGTTTGTTGATGTCAGCGTTTTGTCCTGTGTCTTCCTGTTTTTTTTTCCCCTCTGCGTTCATGCCGTAATACATACGAACTATATTTATTTAGATGCTCGATAAAGAACTTCGGGTGGTAAAAATTGATCCGCAGTCGTCCACCACACATTGCCGCATAAGTCACATATCTTCGCTTCAGCACGATCCAGACCCCCACAATTTTCTTGGCGTACGCAATATTGGGTATTCTGAAAACTGTTTTTTTTTTTTTTTACTGCATGCAGTTTATACGTATCCGCTTGTTTACGTCATGATTATGCAGTAAGCCAACTGTATGCGTTGCAGACCTACCTCGGTGGTCTAGTGGTTATGGTGCTCGACTGCTGACCCGCAGGTAGCGGGATCGAATCCCGGTCGCGGCGGCCGCACTTTCGATAGAGACGAAAATGCTCGAGGCCCGTGTTTTTAGGGTGGCTAGCCAAGCTACCCATGTACTTACATTTAGGTGCACGTTAAAGAACCCCAGGTAGAAGTTTCCGGGAGGACAATCCACTACGGCGTCTCTCATAATCATATCGTGGTTTTGGCACGTTAAACAGCAACAATTATTATTAGTGTGCGTTGAAAATAGTTCAAGTACCTTCACCAAAGAAACACCCACTGTAAACCTCCCGAAGCTCCAGGTGCCGTCAAGGTGGAAACAAGCTGCCACATATATACTACAGTAAAAGCTCGTTAATTAGCCTTTCACTGGACTGAAAAAACTATCCGAATTAACCGAATGCCGAATTATCGAAATTATCAATTAAGAGAACAACAAATAAATGTCTATCACATCGCTGTGCACTTTCATTTCCTGGAGGATACGTAAATCCATTATTTTGCTCAAGAGCAGTGCAAAAGCCGCAGTTTTCATCATTTGCGAATTCATTCACAATATAAATGTGGCTCAAGACCATGGTGTATCAATCCGAAACGTGCTCCGAACCCATACCTTATTACGTACCAATACGATAATGGCCACCACGGCTTTCTGAAAGCACGTGGCCGTTTCCGCTGTCCGCGAACGGCGTTTTTTGTTGTTCCTTCGCATCACATTCGCGGCGCTTCGAGCTCATCGCGTTCCGAGGATCTCGTCCGAATCAGCCGGGTTGAGGCTAAATATGACCGAATTAACGAGCGTTTGATGCCTTAATACAGTAAACATGTTTGCCGGGACCAGAGTTCACGTCCGAATTAGCCGATTTTCCGAATTAACGAGTGTCGAATTAGCGAGTTCTTGCTGTGTAACTCACATACACTCTAAGGAATGATCGAGTAAAATGGGTGTCTTTTTTGTCCCATAGCAATAATCGTCATCCGGCTTGCTTGCGCTTCCTCTCTTGAAAACTCGGCGCTGGCCACTTTCCTATCAAGAATGCTACGTCACGCTGATAACGCGCATGTTGTTCGTGACCTGAAAGTGCCGGGCGCGCGGCGATAATGCAAGGAAAGGAACGCAAGATAGATGACAATTATTGTTGTGGGACAAAAATACGCCCTTTTTACTCGATCATTTCTTAGAGTGTACACGTTAACTCCCTTTTAGGGAGTCGCGCCTCCCGAGACTCTCCGAAGAGAGTGTAATGTACTCCTAAAGAGAGAGTTAACATGTGTCCCTAAAGGGAGCTACACATGACGCCACTCAGGACTGGCCAAAAGGAGTGAGAGGTAATCCCTGTTTTTTTCTTTTTTTTCTTTCTTTTCCTTATAGTGTAGAAGTGACCGAACGGCGTGGATCTAAACGACGAACCATTCGCACGAACTTTGCTGAAACGACGCGCACTAAGAAAGCCTGATGCTGAAGGAAAGGAGCGCAAGATAGATGACGATTTTTGTTGTGGGACAAAAATACACCCTTTTTACTCGATCATTTCTTAGAGTGTACACGTTAACTCCCTTTTAGATACCTAGGTACGTCACACTTGGAACATTTTTTTTTTTTTTTTACGAAACAGTAATCGTTATGAGGCTGCGTTTCTCTTAAAGAAAATTGTACGTCCCATCAAGAATGTCATATCACGAACATAGAGAAAGGCGCGCCGTCCGTAACCAAGAAGCTTTGAACCAGACGTTCGACTATAACGCAAGTAAAGCCACGTGAGACATGTGACGATTATTGTTGAATGGCATACATACACCCCAAATACGCCCTTTTCACCCCTCAGCATGCGTTTCTCACCTTCAAACAGCCCGCGCATGCGCAGCGTGTACGGAGGACGATATCCCGGTCGAGCCACGCCCACTGTCGCTTTGCTCCTCCGATAAACACGACTCCGGTGCTCACCGGGAAAAGATACCAGTCCAGCCAAGGCAGTCTTGCACACGATTTGCACGTCACACATCACACTACCGCACACCGCGGTCTCCACATATGCGCCACATGTACTCGCGGTTTGCCACACAGGCGCAGCACGAGCTCTCCGTCTGCTCAGACGGCTTGGCGTCTGCTATCGCCTCGTGAAGGGATGATGCCGATCTGACGCGCAGTTCTGTAACTCAACGCCAACTTTGCGAGTTCCCTCCTCTCCACCTTACACGAAGAAGAAGTCAGCGCCCCGTCCACTCGCTTGCTTCTCCCCACCTCGCCGCCTTTTTAACACTTTCCTCGAGAGTGCATCATTGTGTAAGGAAATCCGGAGACGGGATTGCCGCGGTGAGCGCAAGCGAGGTGAAACTGAAAACACGACGATTACCAACCCGCCGAGCAATCTACGCTCTTCCGCCGCGCGCGCTAATTGTGTTGATTTGCTTCGACAGAGAACGGTAAAGGACAGAAAAAGAGACACAACAGATGACAGCCAAAAAGTTCAAAGCGAAACTATTTCGTTTGAACAATATTGTGTCAATATGAACGCAGTTCACAAAACCTTTGTCTTCATATATGTGACCCCCCATGATGCTGAACCTGACTTCACGGTTATATCTAAAAAAAGCTGGCGTATATATATATATATATATATATATATATATATATATATATATATATATATATATATATATATATATATATATATATATATATATATATATATATATATATATATATATATATATACGGTGTTTCAAGAAATATGTCCAATATCCTAAAAAAATCACGAAAATGCGATATTTGCTCGCTGTTTTCCCAGTTCCTTTTTCTGTAGCAACTTACATCTTAAGATGGTTAAAGATGTCATTTGGGACAGTAATTAAGAAAATTATATTAACTAACTTTTTAATTCGTGAAGTTATGCGGTTATATAAAATGGGAGAATTGAAATTCTTCATGCGAAAAACCCCTCGCGGCTTTGAGATTTAGAAAAGCCGGCCTCTATTAATTATTGTGGCGTAATGAAATTCAGGCAAATTCAACGGCGAAATCGAAACCCAAGCTCCGATGAGCGCCACAAGCAGACGACTAGAATGACGTCACTGTTCAAGACAACGGTTACAGAGCTGCAGTTCTTTCCCGTTCGTTAACGTACGTACGTCATGCGTGCTACTACTGCAAGCGCACCCCACACACCTACACAATGAAGTAAGTTCACGGTTGATATAACGACGTTCACTCATTATGGACGTCTCAGACAAATATCTCAGTTGCGCTCTTCCGTGTTTCGGTTTCGGTTTCGCCGCTGAATTTGGGAGAATTTCATTAAGTTCTCAATTAACCCTAGAGGCCGCTTTTTCGAAATCTCAAAGCTGAAATGGGTTCTTCGCATGAAGGACGTCAATTCTCCCATTTGTCTTAACCACCTAACACCGCTAATTATAAAGTTAATCAATTTAGCTTTCTTAATTACTATTCCAAATAATGTCTTCAACCATGTTAAGGTGCTTGCCGCTATAGAAAAAGCAAATGTGAAGACAGCGAGCAAATACCACATTTTCCTGATTTTTAAAAAATATTCGACATATTTCTTGAAACACCCTGTACATCGGCCAGGCTGGCAGCAGAAGAAGACGCCCGAGCGAATTACCGATGATGTTTATTTAGAGATGAGGAAGATGAAGTCCAATAAATGCCTTATTGCGCAGAATGAGCAATCGCAAATTTGGTGTACGTAGGGACACCATGTTAATGGTATATAAGATGTATATGCGTCCAATATTAGAATTTGGATGTGTGCTGTTCTCGGGCGGACCAGCTTACAAAATTAAGCCGTTGATTATCTTGGAGCGGGAAGCTCTGCGCTTGTGTATGGGGCTCCCTAGGTTTGCAGCAGTTACTGTTATGTATCAGGAAGCGCGTCTGCCTTCATTGCTCTGTCGTTTCCGCGTTTTAACAGTACAGACATTTCTAAAATTTTATAGCTTGCCGGTAAGAAGAGCGGAATATGTTTTCATCAGTGACCCAGATTCCTTCTTTCTCGCTCATTGGCCACGTTTTCACACACCACAGATAATCTTCGTACAAAAGAAACTGGAAACTATAAATGTCCACATCAGAGAGTTAATTGCAACCAATAGCCCAAATCAGTTTCTAGTGATAGATTACGAGGAGATTTTTCCTCCGAAATCTAAATTTCAATCCCACAAATTCTTAGAGAACAGGTTAGAGGATTTTCTGATACATGAACAAACACGAAACATAATAGCCACTGATGCTTCCGTGAACGAAGAACGGGCAGGCGTAGGGATTGTCTCCCATTCGCTCGGCTGGTCATTTGCTGTGAGGTTACCCGATTTTACTCCGGTTTTCGAAGCTGAGCTCATGGCTGTCATCATGGCACTGCGAAAACTCCCGACGGACGAGATCAGGGCAGTCATAATAACTGATTCACTCTCCGTATGCACAGCTCTATCAGCTTCTCACAACTCTAGCGCCCTCAAGACGTTTCGATTGTTAGTTCCGTCGCAGCTGAAGCACCTAAAATTAGTGTGGGTCCCAGGTCACTGTGGATTAAAATTAAATGAAATGGCCGACGCTTTAGCGCGTGCATCGCTAGACCTCCCAATAATCCAGGTTCTTCCAGTGGTAGAATATTTCACCGCAATTAGATATAGAAAATTGGCAATTCACACTGATAGAATGGAATCAATAACAACGTGGACGGAATAGAAGCATCTAAACTTCCCATGGAAGTCACATTGGAGCCAATCAAGACAATCTGAAGTTACAATCACCAGATTTCGATGCCGTGTCCCTCCATTAAACTTATATATATACTTACACAGAGCTGGTCTGACGATATCGCCCCTATGCCAATTCTGCGGAGAATTAGAAAATATTGCACATTACTTTTTGTCATGTCGCAGATACTCACTTATTAGATCACGAATGCTCATTACTCTGCTTTCAAAAATAGGCTTAAACTTAACTGAAGACATTGTGCTAAGCTTTGGTGCCTCAGGGTTGGGATACTGCCACAGGGATGCCTTCGATGCTGTGTGTAATTTCATGCAAACCTCTAAACGTGTACCATTTTAATCTTGCCTTCAAAAAAACTCGTTATTAAAATGCGGTAAAATCAAACTAATCTCATCAAATCAAAAGTGCTACGATCAGGTTAATACGGCAGTCTGGAATACGAGCTCAACAGCAGAATTTTTTGAAGTATAAATTTGATGTATTACTTATTATTACCATTTCTTCTCTTCTTCTTTTTTTTTCTTATAATATTATTTAACCTTTTAACATTTTTCGAATAACCTTTTAAGTTTCAACAACGCATTATTGGCCCATCCCCCAGAGTGGGTACGTGCCATAGTTCAATAGGACAACCAAACCAAACCAAGCCTACACTAATTTCCCCAGTGGACGGAAGCGGCCAGCCTGGCCGCGAATTACACTGTGGAACGCAGATGAAAGGGCTTGAGACGTGAAACGCGTGCACGACCTCTGTCCCGCGGAAGCGTTACTCAGTGGGACATGAACAGGTGTGACGCGGTAGTTCACTGGCGAGGTCTGGTCTATAACAGTGTAGGGGCCCATATAGCGGGACTCAAGCTTTTCGCATAAACCAGATGTTCGTGCAGGCGTCCGTAAGATTACGCAGTCTCCAGGACGATAGAGAACGACGCGGTGAGTGGCATCGTACTGATGTTTCCGATCTTCTTGGCTAGCTTCGGTGTTTGTACGGGCGCGACGACGGGATTGGGCAACACGGTACACCAACTGGTCGCAAACCGTGAATGGTGAAGAGTTGATGGGGCCAGAGAGGAAAGAAACGTCGAGTGATGAGGTTGGTTGGCGTCCGTATACTAAGAAAGACGGAGAGTAGCCTGTGGTTCGTTGAGCAGACGTATTATACGCAAGTGAGACAAATGGGAGAACAGTTACGATGGTCAGGTTGGATATACGTGGACAACATGTCGCACAGAGTGCGATGAAATCTCCTCGTTAAACCATTGGTTTGTGGGTGGTAGCTAGATGTCGTCTTATGAACTGCGTTTGATGCTTGGAGAACTTCACTGAGCGTGCTTGAAAGAAATGCCTTGCCTCGGTCGCTCAAAAGAACGGGAGGGGCCCCGTGGCGTAGGTAAATAGCGTTCAGAAAGAAGGTTGCTACTTCGGGAGCAGTTCCTGAAGTGATCGAGGCCGTCTCAGAGTACCAGGTCAAGTGATCAACCGCGGTTACGGCCCATCTATTGCCGTCTGGGGTAGTTGGGAGACCCGAAGAGGTCGATTCCGGCGACAGAGAACGGCTCTGCTGGGCAAGGAAGTGGTTGTAGTGTACCGACTGGGGCACTAGTAGGCTGCTTGCGGTGCTGGCAAAGTGCGCACAAGGCAATATATTTAGCTACGCTCGTGAAAAGACCTGGCCAGAAGAATCGACTGCGGATGCGCTCGTGGGTTTTGCGGTAACCAAAGTGGCCTGACGTTGGGTCGTCGAGTGAAGCCCGCAGAACTTCAGCGCGAAGGGCGCACGGTACGACGGGAACCCATCGATGGCCTTCGGGGTGAAAAATATACCGGTAGAGTACATCGTCTTCGAAATTGAATAGCTTGAACTGTTTCCGTAGCCTGACATTAGGGGAAGACGAAGCACCGCTTAGGCGACTGATGATGTCATGCAATAAGAATCGGCACGCTGGTGAGTGGAAAGCAGTGAAGTACGGGTTGATGAAGTCAGGGAAGAAATGGATGTATATAGTCGACGACGCGTCCTCCACGTGGCCGATTTGACAAGGGGACGTGACGTGCTCCGATGACGGCGGCGGGCATCCTGACAGAGCATCGGCATCTTGGTGCTTTCTTCCGGTCTTGTAAATTACGTCAAAGTCATGAGCTTGTAATCGGAGAATCCAGCGGCCGAGGCGGCACGACAAGTTTTTGATCGTCGACAGCCAGCATAGCGCATGCATGGTGGTCTGTCACAACAGTGAAATGTCGACTGTGGAGGTACGTACGATATTTTTGGATGGACCAGACAACAGCCAAGCACTCTTGCTCGGTTATCAAGTACCTCTTTTCTGCAGAGGTCAGAGTGCGGCTTGCATACGCGACAACTTTCTCGCGCAATTCACGGTCACGCTGTAGAAGTATGGCGCCAATTCCTTGCCCGCTAGCCTCAGTACGTAGCAAGGTGCCTTGTCATCGAAATAACAAATAACCGATGGGGATGTCAGTGCTCTGTTTAGTTATTGGAAAGCAGCTTCGGAATGATCATTCCAATCGAAGGAACCGGTACTAGCAAGGAGCTTGTGCAGCGACGAGGAAATGGGGGCAAAGTTTCGGATGAAGCGTCGAAATTATGATGCGAGTACTGGAAGCTGCGCAGTTCCTTTGCACGAAATGGGCGTGGAAAGTTGAGTACTGCGGAAATTTTGTCCGGATCGGGCTGGATGCCACCTTTGTTAACGAGATGTCCGAGAACTTTGATCGTTGTGCCACCGAAGTGGCACTTTGTGTTTAGTTGAAGTCGAGCATTGGGGAGACATATGTCAGCACACTTCATCTAGGCGTCGCAGACGGTCAGCAAAAGTGGAGGAAAGCACGACGATATTGTCTAAGTAGCATAAACATGTTTTCCACTTGAGGCCGCGAAGGACAGTGTCGATCATCCTTTCAAATGTGGCACGGCCATTACACGCCGAAGGGCATTACGTTAACCCATTAGTGCCCACTGTACTTTAAAAAGTACACTTCCTTTTTCGGGCATAGCAAATAAAAAACAAAATATTCTGATCTTGCTCATTACAATTTCTGAAGCCAAATGTTGCAGCAAGAAAATGCTAATTTGGAATATTGACTCGGTTATGTTTTTTCTGTTTTATGAGTCGTCAAACTTTAGGAAAATGAGAGCCTGTTAAACGCACGTGGTCAGTACTACTTTTTCTAAATTAATTTGAAGTTTTACATCTTATATGCTTAAAACGTATTTGCGGGCTAGTTGGTAAGTCATAATGGCATATGGCAGCGCACACCAGGTAAGACAACGATCACGCACACAGAGGGCTTGTGTCGCTTGTGTCGTCCCTCTGCTTGTGTCGCGCTTGTGTCGTCCCTCTGTGTGCGTGATCGTTGTATTACCTGGTGTGCGCTGCCATATGCCATTATAACATCTTATATGTTGAAAAAACGGACTGCTTCTGCTTCAGGAAGAGCAATTCAATCCCTGCAAAGCGCGAGAAGCCTATACAGTGCATAGTTCTGCCGTGAGGAGTTATCAAATGTTGCTGTACTTTATTTAGTACACTGGGACTTCGTGGGAGCATACATGTAACTCTTGTTGTGCGTTGCATCATAGATTCAACAGGATTTTTTGTTGTTGTGAATGCCGTTTTTTCGGTTATCTCAGACTCATGAGGCTGCGAAAGATGTCGCTGTGAATATACGAGAGCCTCTTCATGTTTTAATTGGCGATTCTGACCCTAGCATGGGAACTTAGCAGGATGAGGGCAGTGGCGACGGTACGAATGGATGCTCTCTGCTAACGACAAAAAAACATGAAACGAAAGGAACGTGGGTAAGATAACTTCTGTTTTGACCCAGGAAAGCAGATTTGTTTCGAAAATGGCAAAGACAATAGCATAATTGCTATGCTGACTAAAGGCTACACAGTTGAGTCACTATGCTCTGTATCGTGATGGCCATTCACTGAAAGGAAGAAAAAAACGTAGTGCCACTGTCTTCCTTCTTCATCCGCAGTAACAATGTCATGAGGGGGGTTTGAGCTCTACGATCAAGCTGCGAATGACTAGAGAATTTTCATCCCTGAGAAAAAGTGGTACCAGCCCCTATTTACCCAGATGATCGAAATAGCCGCAGACAACGCATAAAGGGTCTGCTACCACATTGTAGGTTTTAGCAGACCCACTACGCGTTGACTATTGTCCTTTAGTCGCATAACAGCAAAACATTGACTGCGCCTTGTTGTACCCAAGAGAAGTATCAAAGATCTCCAGATTCCACTGGGCTTGCTATTACCCTCTATCCATACGGACATTTACACACGAAGCCGGCAAAACAGCTGAATTCTGCCAAAATACATCGCAATGGTGTGGTGAAAAGCGTGACGTTACGCTTTCCCTAAAGCACTGGTCCTTGATTAAGTTGCATGGGCCAAGATAACTTTGTTATTCGTTTCACAAGGGCCCAGCGTACTCGCCATTCTTGCATCAAGTCACCTTGCCCGTTGCTATCTCGAAGGCCCAGCGTACTTTTTATAGTACAGTATCATAACTCCTGAAGAAACACACGTAACTCTATGAAAATCTGCACCTGTGGTTATCTGTTGTGATTAATTAAATAAGCACAATGTCAATGAAATCGGACCAGTAGTTCTTTCGTGGTCCTTAATGGGTTAAACTCGTAAAGGCCATCCGGCGTAGAAAAGGCGGTCTTTTCTTTGTCCGCTTCGTCCATTGGAATTTGCAATATCCGGATCGAAGGTCAAGGGTGGAGAAGTATCCCGAGCTTCTCGGGAACACGACTTTGCTCCGAGCTCACAGTACGGCGCTCACGACAGGGCGGAGTGCGCGATAGCAGGGTTAATAAAAACGGTTACAAGAACGAGCATGGCGTCACAAACGCATGCGCGGCTTTTGCGGCGGTTTTCGAAGGAACACCGCGAGCGAACGCGTCAGCGCTGCCACTCAGTCAACATTTCAACAGCGCAGCGACGTCAGCGTGGTTGCCGTGCTATCTTTTAGCCAACTGAACATCGCTCCTCCCACAGGGGCGTTCGTGGGCGTTTGTCATCTTTCGGGCAAGTTCTTTCGTTCCACCTGCAGCACGGAAATTTCCACTCTCGAAGGCGACAAGGGCGCACTCCAGTGCAGCTCGTTTCGCTTCTATTGAATATTACAGGTAAATAAATGGACAGGTTACTGCTACTTACATTACAAGTCTGAAGATTTTTCTGCAGTAATGAATCGGTCGAAACAATGTCTCCACAAACAAGTAAATAGTAACATTTAGTAAATGTTAATAGTAAATTTGATTTTCCATTTTGATTATTTTCCCCTAAATATGGCTTTTATTGTTAATTATGTAAATATTCACATCATCCTTTCAAATAAAAAAAAAAGAAGAAAGCGCGCGCGTGGGCCACAGCACCGGGCCAGGGAGCTTAACCTGACAGCACTCGGCACTACCTTCCAACAAATCGACATAAATAAATAATAGAGTCCGCCTCAGTGGATCAGTCGCTAGGGTGCTCGGCTGCTGACCCGAAGGTCGCGGGTTCGATCCCGGCCGCGGCGGTCGCATTTCGATGGAGGCGAAATGGTAGAGGCCCGTGTACTGTGCGATGTCAGGGTTACTTCTGACCAGACAGGTCGAAATTTCCGGAGCCCGGCACTGCGGCGTCCCTCATAATCGTGTCATGGTTTTGGGACGTTAAACCCCACATATTAAATAAATGATAGTAGATGATCGAGACTCTTTGTTTACATTAAATTTTAGAGCGCAGCGTAATGAACATTTACATTGGCAACACGTCAGTAGTAACCCGTCGCATTTCAGAAAACTTGCGCTCTCGGTAATTTTTGAAACGAAAAGCACATTTCACTTTCATACTTCGTTTCTGGTCTTTGAAAGGGCTTCAAATGTCAGAGTTGCGCTTCCCGCGAGTGCGCGATACTTAATCGTCAAGATATTCAAATATGAAGTTCGAAAGCTAATCTCAAGGGAGGACACTTGCAAGGGGTGTCGCCACCTCCCAGCCTTAACGCAAAGGGGGTAGTACGACCCATACCCCTTTTTTGCGCAAAGCCACTGGTCTTAGAACAAAAAAAAACGCCATTTATACTCAACCTTCGATTTATTATTATTATTATTATTATTATTATTATTATTATTATTATTGTTGTTGTTGTTGTTGTTGTTGTTGTTGTTGTTGTTGTTGTTGTTGTTGTTGTTGTTGTTGTTGTTGTTGCTGCTGCTGCTGCTGTTGCTGCTGCTGTTGTAGAACGTGGCCTCCGCGATTCGCGCAGCCGGAGCTAGTCGCGGAGGCCATGTTTAGAGCATAGTGCTTTAGCTGAATAATAAAAACAAGTCGCTAGGACCGTGTTTTTGCTGGCTACATGCTTTAGGGGACCAAATATTTACCGTAAACACAATGTTTTTGGATGCGATTCTGCTTTAGCATTTCACCAGTACTGCAGCAGCAGTAAAAACGAAAAAAAAAGCGCACGCCTTTGTCACTTTCCCGCCACTGCGACGGCATTCTCAGGAGCGCAAAAGCCCGATCTTGGAGGCTAAAACGAGCTGCACGGCTGTGACTCATGGCTGCAATGAATCCGTATATACCAGTCTTTTCGCTCTCTGTTTCCCTCTGTCATTTTTTGTAAGTACACTACCATCGTTTTTTTTTTTTTTTCCTCAACTGCTTACAAGTCCCTACCAGCGCTTCTCGCCCGGCCACACAGCGGCGGTTAACTGAACCAATCTCATAGCCAGATAGGGGAGGATGCGGCGGTTGATATAAAAGACAACCGGGCCGATTTGCTTGTCTCAGTTCTTATCTGGCTTTTAAGCATCGCTTCACACCGGCACATTCATTCGAGGGATTCCTGAGCGCCGACAAAACAGGTGCGTTCGTTCTGCATCGAGCATTTAAGTCGTCTCTTTGAGCGACACTGATGTGCATTTGGTTTCGAACGTTTATACCGAGAGTGATGTTTCATTTTCCCTTTTCTTTTCGTCGGGCGATATTTTTTCCTGCGTTGTCACTCTAGACTAGTTGACAGTTTGAAAGGATGCCGTGTTTCCCCTTCTACGAAGCGTTAAACCTAAGCCGCGGTAAGCTGTGGCACCGGGGCGTAGCAGGGGCGGCGCCAGGATTTTTTTTTTTTCCAGAGAATGGGGGGCGTGCATTTTTACACCCGCTACAAGCCAGGAATGTGATGCGGTTTTGTTGGCAGTTTTGGCGGTGAAACGCTGTTACCGGTAACGCGTTATTTTTATTCGGTAATTTAGTAACGTACTCGTCACCATTATCAATTGTGACTGGTAACGTACTTAGGTTAACACTTTTTCGGTGACATGGGTTGTTACGATACCCGTCACTGTTTATTCCAATTATCCCCGGAAACTTACACAGAACTCCTGCGTCTTTTATGCACCACAATCCCAGAGATATCCTTTTGTCGCAGCGGCGGACCGCTATCGTCCTGGCAGGCGTTGACGATATAAGTATCATATGTGTCCGTCGACAACCTACCAATTTACCGTGGGTGCGGACGTATTCAATAAAAAGCGAGGCAAGCTGTCCGACGACAGCTTTTAAATAGAGCTGTTGCATAAATTCAAGTTGCAGTTGTCGGCAATTTGTCCCAGCAATTTTATAGGGATATTATCAGTTATGTCTAGAAAACAAAATTTGCTTATATGTGCTAACTGCGGGCATACGTTTCTGGTTGATATCCTGAGCGAGCGAGGCCGACCTTGAACGCATAAACTTTTGCAATTTTAGTGGCAATTCTATAAGTAAAAGGGGTAATAATGCAGCAAATATTTTTTTACTGGACTTGGCAATTTATGGATTTATTTTTTCTTTGAAGATCTGTGCATATGTTTTGTACGCTAGTAGAAGCACGCCATCAGAATTACTCTGAATTTCTTGAGAGATCAGTGATGTTTTCTTTCCGGAGCTGATCAAATCTCATTTTCTGTTTAATCTCACTTTAAGAAATGGTGTTACCATGTGTCACAAAGTTATCAGCCATCACATACGACTCTACGGTAAACATTGGGCCACAAAATGTTGCCAAGGTCCTGCACACTTGGGCAATGTTTTCTAGTAACGCACGCCAGATGCAATGTGCGTTACTTCTTTTTCGGTAACGGTAAAGATTTACCCTTCTTTTTTGCAGGTAAAGCAGGGCGGTGACGCGTTCCTTTTATTAGCGTAATGAGTAACATATTTAGTTACTTTTTGTTGGTAACACATTTTCAGTATGTTTCCATGTAGCACATATAAAAGAGTTGTGCGTGTGTTTGTGTGAGACTGTCGGTGTATATATAAATACAATAGTGTGGGAGCTTCGGGTGGCTGGGATGTGGGGCAGGGTTGAAAACCCCAAGCTGCCCCCATTCTGGCTATGCCACTGCTGTGGTAGCAGGTAGACGATAACACATTGCTCTCGACCCCGGTTGGTCTATGGCCTACAATCCCGGACCTTTCATTTCTCAGGGACCGTGACCATGGCAGCAGGCGGACCTCGGCTTTCGCTCGTCGCCCAATTTGACGACTTCCGTCGACGGCACGTCGCGTCCACGGACACTGCAACTGAAGGTGAGTGGCCTCCGTTTTGTTTCTACCATGTAGGAAGCACTGAGATCAGACAAGCTATGGATTGTTCCTATGGATTTGTAGCGAACGATGGAGACGTGATACGACGTCGTGAAGGCGGCCGACGTGGCCGTGCCGTTTTCTCGCTACTTTATATTTGGAAGACCAAGCAGAGCGGCGGCGGCTGCAGGCGTGCCAACCGCCAGGCGCGTGAACTCGTTCTTGTTGCTTCGTCGTAGTCTTCGCCTGGTCGGATTGTTGTAGCCCGCTCTAGTGCGCTACAGGGCCCCCCGACGTGGCCGCCCGTGAAGGCGGCCACGTCGGCCGCCTTCACGACGTCACGACGTCGTATCACGTCTCCATCGCTCGCTACACATTGTTAAGCGCGTTTCTTGGTAGGCGTGTTTCTTTTTGAAGGTGTGTTTCTTGTGTAGGCGTGTGTGAGTGTTTCGAGGGATTACCAAGTTGCGCTAAATTACTTACAATATGACGAGTTACCAACTAGCCCAACAAGATTTAATAAGCTATATTTCTACCAGCCTGCAAACCCAAAGCCTACCGTAGGCCCCACTTTCTCGACTGGACAGTGAGTGCATGGCACGCGGGTTCCGGGTTGCATCGCTGCCGAGGATAAACTCAAATACGCCTCATCAGTTTGGTCCCTTTAGGCTCGTTATCAAATTAACATGCTTGAAGCAGTCAAGAACAGAGCCGCCCGTTACATGTCGAGAAAATGATTATCGTTCCAGAGCGACTCAGCTTAAACTATATCATTCTCTCCAACTGTTTTCTGCTCGCCGTCAAATGTCTTCGCGATGCCTGTTTCACAAGTGCACCCTTGAAATTTTGTAACATCACGCCAGCGCTGGTCCGAGGATTCTGTAGTTTCCAACATCGGCGATAAGCAACGAGATCAGCCATGCGATAAATATCGCACCTGCTTTCTTAGCGCATGATCGTACATATACGGCTGTTATTGTGCATGCATCTCTAAGAAAAGAGCGTATCAGATGGCACTCGCACAGGAGTGTGCGCTATGCGCTTGCACGTCATGCATAAAATCTCGTTACTTCTCGCGAATATGAGCAAAGTGAGGTATTGGGCTAGTTGGTTTTGCATGATTAAAATACTGCGCTACTGTTACTGGGACAGAACAAGTTGGAAAGGACACGCGTTACGAAGTGTACACGACAAGCGCAAACACGACGTTGCGCTTGTTGTGTCCACTTCGTAACGCGTGTCATTTCTAACTTTTTTATGTCCCAGTAACTGTAGCGCAGTATTTTAATCTCCCTAATATCGCTACAATGTCCAGGTATCAACACTTGCGCTTATATTAAAAAAAAATTGCAAAGGTATACGTCTACTGTAACAAAATGTTATTACACCTTGAACGCCCTCCTTACACGTCACGCAGGTTACGTAATAATCTCAGCTTCACGTAAACTCGAAGAAAGCCGCTAAAACGTTGAAAAATGAAAAACAATTTAGAGGCAGAGACAGTGACACAGAATTAAGTGACACCCTGTCACTGCTTCTGCCTCTGTTTTTCTTTTTTCGACATTTTAGAGGATTTCTTCGAGTTTAAGTATGTACCAATTTGCCCAGCAAGCAACGCTCTTGCACTTTGGTGAATCTTTGGTAACACTAACGCGTTTAACACATCAGTACTACCGCAAGCCATTATCATGTCAAATAATCTTCCTTTTGGTGCCATTTCCGATAGTAACCTGAACATGTTTCGACACCAACTTGAGGTGCATTTACAATGGCGTCGTAAGATTGTTTTATAGCTTAACTTCGATGCTTTGTTTATTTTTAGAAAGGGTTGCGTTTTCTTTTTCTTAATGAGCGGTAATCTGCTGTTGTATGTGCCATTAAATTTTGCTAAGGTACTGCATTGCTCATTTTGTAGGGTTGTATTTTTCTTGGTTATTATTCCCTTGCATTGTAGCCATGTTCCTTACAAGTTTACTTGAAATTTCATTGCAACCCCCTTTACTCAAAGCCTTCGAGCATCTCGGGTGTCTTTCAATAAATAGAATTTTAAGGAGGGAACACTTGCCCTTTGTTCCACACCATGTCCACGTACAGTCGACTCCAAATTTACGGAGCAACCGACGAGTGCACAGGAGCCATATACAGCAGCTCTATGCTGAAATACCTGTTCGTGCCATCTAGTGGGGAGTCACCGCAGCGCTCGGCCGGAAATTTTCTACTACCTTGCTGCGTGTCATTTCATTGTTTTTACGCATAGTGCTCATCTGCAGTAAGGGCGTAACAGTTTTATTTTGAAAGCAGCCATCAATCAAGTGTGCCTCGAGGGGTGTGCTGTTGGGCAGATATAACAGAGACCATCAATTGAGGGAGGCATGCTTTGGGCGCACTGTTTGGGCGTTTCACTGCTGCCGATCGCCAATGTTGAGCGGAAATGTCGTGAACAGGCTGTTGGCCACACGCTCATATGATCCGATAGCTTTTTCAGTTGACTGTATACTTTGGCATCACGCTGTGTGTGTAACCAGGCATCACTTATTGTGTGTAACTCCTCTAAATGCACAGAGTCGCTGACTTCCACCCACTCCTCTTATGCGCAATCTTGTGGTGCACATGACCTACAGCAGGGGGTCTCAAACTCACCTCAGCCAGCGGGCCGCAGTCACGCAATTTTGTCCCGCAAGGGCCGGGGCAATGCAGGAAGTAGGGGGCGGGAGGGGGGGATTTGTACAATTTGCCTGCAAACGCTCCCATTTGAAAGAAAACTTTCCAATATCTCATATAAAGGCCATTTCTGAAGGATATTTGGTGCCAGGATTCCAACATGTCGATACCAATCTCCAAAATTACTCACATCTGGACGCCGATTGTGAAAAATATTATTTTTGTTCTACGGTTACGTTTCAAAGCAAGGTGAACACATGGGATGTCTCACGGAGACAATGGTTTCGACCAGTCAAGTTTGTAGCTCACGAACATCAGAAAAAAAATTGGGGGGGAAGGCAGTCATGTGAGGGCCGCGGGCCGCAACCGAGAGCCTCGCGGGCCGCATGCGGCCCGCGTGTTTGAGACCCCTGACCTACAGGCTTAATGTGGCACTAAGTCCGTGCACTTTTGGTTTGTGGCCTTAATTGTTTGTAAATTGAAGATACAGGGGCACGTTCACTGCTGGGTTATTCGACGTCAAACGTCCCAACCATCTCGGCGACATCTCAAATGTATTAAAAAAAATCGTGCTGATTTCTTGCATTGAAAACAGCGAACCGCGTGAACATTTCGCAGAGAAAAATGTTTGGTCACGCGCAAGCCTTCGGAATTTCGCAGAATGTCATCCGAGTGTTTGTCAGAAAAATTCTGAGAGCAACGTTTCTTGCTTCAATATTTTAAATTTGGTTTAGGCACTACGTTAAGGCCTTCGTGTAAGGTGTTCGAAGCTCAACAATATTACTGCACTTTTCTACTAAATACCCCTCCACAATTTTCGCCAAAATCTTCCACGTTCGCTTTTTTTTTCTCTTACAACATTGCGATATATGTATGAATATCTGAGCAATGAATACTTACTTTCCAGAAGGTATATTTCGCATTAAAATATTTTCAGACCACTGATGCTTCTAAATTTTACGAGAAAAGATCTCAAGTTAAAAAAAATCATTTTGGTTCACAATGAGGCGAAATTTACACCATGCGATGCTCCAATTAAAATCAACTTTAAACCTCAGTTGAAAGGAAATAGTTTTTACATGGCAAGTTTTATCATCCCAGTTTTTGTTTTAACATAGAAAATAATTTCTGAAGTTTCCCATTGACGGCTATCTTCCCATTTGGTCATACAGCAGCCTCCTCGTTGAAGTTCCCCGCTGCCGTCAATGGGGAACTTAAAAAACCGTGTTCTTCCTTAAAACAAAAATTGTAACAAATTTTCCATGCATAAAGAACTATTTATCTTCTTTCGATTGAAGTATAAATCTGATTTTTAATTGGAGCACCACGTGGTGTATATTTCGTGTCAATGAGGACCAAAACGACGATTTTCTCAAATTTCTGGGGTTTTTTTTCGTGATATTTACAAACCTTAGTGGTCTGAAAATATTTTTAACGCAAAATATTTTGTACAGCAAGTATTAATTACTCGGATATCATATATAGCGCAATATTATAACGGAAAAAATGCAAATGTGAAACTTTATGGCCAATTTTCTGGAGGTGTCTATCACTGGAAAACTGCAGTAATATTATTGATCTTCGAACACCTTCTTCGTATCTAAACAAAATTTGGTGTTGACACAAGGAACGATCCTATTAGAATAACTTTTCTGACAAACACTCGAATGCTATTCCGCGATAATCGTCAAGTCTCCCAGGTGACCAGAATCCAGCTAGTCACTGATTTCAACGCAAACAATCAGCACAATTATTTTTTCGACTACAATTGAGACAGGCGCCCAAATGGTTGGAACTTTAGGCGTGGAGTGACCATGCTATGAAACTTCACTATGTGCCGAACAGCTAATTCAAACCGCATAAACTTCTTTGAGCGTAAGAAACATTTTTTCGATATTGGAAACAGCAGTCCTTTCAGCTTTCCATGCACTGAGCACTTCGGCAGCACGTACTCTTGCAAGGCTTCTCGCGCAATGTTTGAAAAGACTAAATTCTAAAGGCCCCCCGTACTGGGCGACACCGAATGGTCCAAATTTCCGAAACCCTCCATTACGGCGAGCCTTATAATCATATCGTGGTTTTGGCCCATAGAACCAGATATATTAGTGCGTTGCTTGTGGCGTGCTCAAGACATTTTCATACCTGTTGGCGCCGCCTTGTCTATTCTATCCACAATTTCGTTTACGACTGTGTGAGCTTGCATAGCGAGGTGAGTTCAACATGCTGCCTTTCCAGGAGTAAATCCAAACGACTAGCTGGAAAAATTAATTTGTGGTCAAATCTCTCTCCGAGAAATTTTGTGACGACTTCTATTCCCTAAAATTTGGGCATATTAAGGTCTTCACAGCACTAGTGTCAAGATTATAGTTGATTCATGAATCTTTACTAGTATCTTTCTGTCACAAGGGTCAGTGGTTTCATCAATCGTGTTATTTACAATATTAAGTAGCGAAATATGTAAGAAATGTGCCTCGAGCGAAAAGGTACAATAGTAGCTGGGGAAGTGCACGAGGCCTAAGTTGAGTAACTTGCTTTACTGAGACGAATTTCGTTCTGAACTTTTCAGAGTTGATCTTGGAATTTGTGCGCAACCAGGAAGCGTGCCGCAAGCAGTGGCACGCCGCCGTCCTCGAAAACGCCGATCTCAAGAAGCAGATTGCGTCGTTGACAGAAACCAACGTGGAACTTGAGCGAAAGCTTGCCCACACAAAGTAAGCATTTTTCTTGCCAGTTAGTGCTGCCAAACGGTGCTGCGTAACCTATGGTGCTGTGAATCACCTAAAAAAGCTTGTGCACAAAGTAGCTCATTGCTGGCATTAAACTTCAATATAGAATAGAAAAAGCTGGGGAAAAAATTCGGAGCACTTCCACTATACTTAGAACTGATATATATATATATATATATATATATATATATATATATATATATATATATATATATATATATATATATGCCAGCGAAGGTGTATCATCGGTTATATTATCATTATTGACTATATTCAGCGAATCGCGACATACCCAAACATCTTAGTAGCACTCTGGCGCATGATTCATATTATCTAAAGACTTGCTTCTGAAAGAAATCCTGTAGTACTATCGTGAGCAATATGAGCTCGAACACGCCAGCACGTGGCAAATAGCCTCAAAACCGAGATAGCGTGATACGTGGATGGCGCTGCCGAAACCGGAGGGGAAAGGAGGGGCGCTCTTCCGCTGAGT
Source organism: Rhipicephalus appendiculatus (assembly GCA_030522465.1). Taxonomy (NCBI): domain Eukaryota; kingdom Metazoa; phylum Arthropoda; class Arachnida; order Ixodida; family Ixodidae; genus Rhipicephalus; species Rhipicephalus appendiculatus. The sequence continues at coordinate 25,378 of JALIZH010016513.1, read as the reverse complement.
GTTGGCACTCCCGCTTCGCTAGCGTTGCTGCGAAATGGCAGCTCATTGCGTGCCATCGGCCGCTAGCAATTACAATACAAAAAAAAAAGGATGCACAAAAACAAAATAAATAACAGAGGTGAATCAAAATGCCCAGCCAACACCGCCCAGATATAAAAGCCGGCAGATCCCACGCACTGTGGGAATCGATGTAATGCGAAGCAGCCAGGAAGGAGCTGTGGGGGGAGCACGCGCGCCCATGCTTCCTTTCCTGTGACGGTAGCGCGTTCAGCCCAGCAGCGAGGACAAACTGATCCCTCTGGCGATGCACGCGAGCCTCTTCGGGAGGGCCAGTGTTCCCGCGGCTAGCGCGCTTTCCCCCTTTCCCGCGGAACGGGTTACTCTCCCCTGGCGGTAGAAACAACCCTCGCCGGGGGAGGGAGACCGGAGGTTGAACAAAACCGACGAGTAGACTTAGAGACGCTCTCTTTCGTACCAGGCCTGGAGAAGTTAACTTCGCCTCCGAGTCCCCCCTGCGAGCCACGGCCATCGACCAAGGAGTGAGCCCGAACCCGTCGTAGCTGCGATGACTCGAGCTACGGGAAGGGGCCGTTGATACGCGCACGGTGCGACTGTGTGCGGCTGGAACCGTAGCTAAGCTTCTGCGCCAGCCGTACATATATGGCGGACCCCTTCATCTGGCGCCCAACGTAACGAATTTGGTAACGTGGTTAGTTTTGTGGACGCGAGCGACTACCGACGCTCCGTCACCGTAGGACAACGTGCATGTCGGAATTACTAGATTTGATCATGTTGTGTGATGTCGCGTCGCAGAGTGTCGATCCTAGGGCTAACGCGGGGGAATCGTTCGGACATTCCGACAGTGTAAATTTTGGTCGTTTCACGCGGGACGGCCAGGAGGTTGCAGCGACCGCGTTAGAAGCGACTAGGCCTACGACGACGGCGTGCGCCTAGGCTGTTGCACCATCTCCGCGAGAACAATATCCGCTTGAGACAAAGCAACACCATCTTCCGCCTTGCTTCGGGCACAGCACAATCGAGCGGTGCGGCTAGACTTGTGATCCGCTGGGACAGACGCGTGAGGCGACAACGGTTTGCGCATCTTCCCGGGTTGTCAATGCCTCTAATCCTGGGTCGAGACTTCCTCGCCAAGTCAGGTATTGTCATTGACATAGCAAACGGAGGTTACCGAGAGCGCGATGGAGACGCGCTAAAGCTTTTCTCGAAGGCACCCGCATTAACAAAGGCATGCCAATCGCAGGGAGAGGCGCGAGTAAGCGAGGAGGAAAGCGCGCCGAGAAAGCGAGTAACCCCGTCAGAACAATGTGCCGCGGTTCAGGGAAGGTCAGTGCACCCGCTTTTGGCAGAGGCACAGAGCTTGCTAGAAGGGGAAAGAGCGCAGCTGTCATCGCTGTTGGACGAGTACGACGCGATGTTCACTGACCGCCCAGGCCGCACTACGCTGGTCAAGCACAAAATCGACACGGGTGACGCAAGACCCTGGAAATGCAATCCCCGACCGATTAGCTTGGCTAAGCGCAAAGCACTTGACGCCGCCTTGGACGAACTCATCGACACAGGCGTGGTAGAAAGGTCACACAGCCCATGGGGCTTCCCGGTAGTTCCAAAGAAGGATGATGCGTATCGCCTTTGTGTAGACTACCGTAGGCGGAATGAGGTAACGAAGAAGGACGCATACCCTCTTCCATCCATTTCATCGCTAGTGTCCAACCTAGGCGGGGCGAAGTACTTTACGACGCTCGATGCTAGTCGTGGATACTTTCAGGTCGAAATGGACGAGCGGGACAAAGAGAAGTCAGCTTTCACATGCCACAGGGGACTTTTCCAATTCAGGAGAATGTCTTTTGGCTTGGTGGGAGCTCCCGCTACGTATCAGAGGCTAATGGACCGGGTTTTGGGAAATGCAAAGTGGCAGCACGCCCTCGCATATCTAGACGACAAAGTGGTTTACTCGAAAACGTTCGAGGAGCACTTGCGCTACTTGAGAGACGTTCTAGAAAGGCTGAGGTCTGCGGGCATCACTCTGAACCCGAACAAAGCTCAGATAGCGGCGACCCGAATAACATTGTTGGGATTCACGCTTGACGAGGGTCGCATTTTGCAGAATAAGGGTAAGCTCGAAGCGATAGTCAGCTATCCGTCGCCGAAATATATCGGTGAGCTGAGGCGTTTTCTGGGGATGGTGAACTTTTATCGCCAATTCATTCCAGACTGCGCGGCAATGCAGGCGCCTTTGACGAAGCTCTTGAGGAATGGCGAGCGTTGGCCTTGGAGCCAAGAGCAGGAGGCCGCACTGCGTCGCCTCACAAAGTTGCTGGCTAACACGGCTGAACTGCAGCTACCCGACTTGAACAGGGAGTTTGTGATTCAAACAGACGCAAGCGACCTGGGCTTAGGAGCAATTCTGCTTCAGGAGCACGGAGGTGCCCTCCGACCGATTGCGTTCGCGAGCCGTTCTTTGACGCCGGCGGAGAGGAACTACTCGGTAACGGAAAAGGAGTGTCTCGCGATAGTTTTCGCTCTCCGTAAGTTTGACTATTACATCGACGGAGTTGCGTTTGTTATTGAGACTGATGACGGCATGGCGCTCACATGGTTAAGCCGCTTGAACGAACCAAGTGGCCGCCTGGCTCGTTGGGCATTGCTGCTGCAGCGTTACGACTTCACCGTACGCTACCGCAAGGGTAAGAACAATGCCGCGGCCGACGCACTATCGCGTGCTCCAGTCCGACAAGAGGCAAGTCACGAGGCTAACCCGAAACGAACAGAGAGCGAGACACTGACGCTAACGGAAACAGCGGAGTAAACGTTAGTTCAAGGCAAAAGCGTGAACCACGTAGAGGCTGTAGTTAGCGCGGGGATTGTTTTCAGCAGAAGGGAGCTGTTAGAAGCTCAGCAGAAAAATCCGTTTTGTCGTAAGGTGTTTGATGGGCTCCGGGAGCCGGGTGGTGAGGCCACCGCTGCACCAGGGGGGCAGCTGGTATTGCTGTCGGTGCGGAGCGCTCGGCAACAGCTGGTAGTGCTGTGAGCACGCTGGATTCTTATCTGCTGGATTCTGATGGCGTCCTGCTGAGGTACATCCCATCCGACGATGACACAAGTGAGTCATTCAAGGTCGTGATACCGCGCACGTTGAGGAGCACTTCGCTACTTTCACGACTCGTGCATTGCTGGGCATGCGAGCGGCCCTAAGACTTACGCTAAGTTGTGTCGCCTCGCTACCTGGCCAGGTATGAAACGGGATGTGATTCGTTACGCCCGTTCGCGTCACGTGTGCCAAAGCGTCAAGCCCCGAGGCGGACGGCCGCCCGGCCTCATGCAGCCGATTAACAGCCAGACTCCCTGGCAAATCGCGGCATGTGACGTAATGGGACCGTACCTCACAACTCCTAGCAGAAACAAGTTCTTGCTGGTGGTCACGGATCACTTCACTAATTGGGTAGAGCTTTTCCCCCCTTAGGAAGCTGACAGCTCGAGTGATCTTGGAGGAGTTGATGGAGGTTTTCACCAGGTTTGGTTTCCCTGAGCAGTTGATTAGACAATGCGTCGTATTTCACTGCGAAGGTGTTTGTTGACACGTGCGCCGCGTTGGGCATTAAGCACAAGAAAACAACCACCTACCATGCTCAGTCGAACCCCACGGAACGAGTCAATCGCAACATCAAGCACATGCTTGTCGCGTTCTCGGAAAGGCATAAGGACTTGGGATACCCAGCTTCCAGAGATCTGGTTTGCATTGCGATCAACTGTGAACCGATCGACTGGGTATGCGCCTTCTTTTCTGAACCTGGGGAGAGAATTGCCGAATCCGATGGAGACTGTCCTCGCGGATCGCAGTGGAGTGCCAGTGGCGACATCAGCACAAGGTGAATACGCAACGCAGCTGCGCGAGAAGCTAGCGGAAGCTTTACGTAAAGCACGAAGTAATCTCGGCACTGCTAGGGCAGAGCAGAAGGCGCAGTACGACCGCACGCATCGGAACGCCCACTACGAAGTGGGCGATCTGGTGCTGCGGCGCCATCATGTTCTCAGCGATGCTAGCAAACAGTTCGCAGCCTCGCTGGCACCGAAGTGGTCCGGGCCGTACCGAGTGCGAGAGAAGGTTTCCTCGCTCGTTTATCGGCTCGTGAACATGAAAGGCAAACCGAGCGGCGGACCGGTGCACGTATGACTTGAAACGCTACGTGTCACGGGAGGAGCACGAGGACTACGGCCAGTGCCCCTCCAAGCCGCAGGCGGCGGGTGAGAACGCTCGAAGCCCAGTGAAGAGCCCAGAGCCGCGTTACTTCCTGCGTAACAGGCGGAGACAACTCTGCATGGCAGGCCGTGTTTGATGTTCTACGGGAGCTGCGGTAAATCACGCGCAACACTATATGTGCGTGTTAACCTTTTCTGTATCGACTTTCACCGAGCAGATGCAGAACCACCAGGGAAGGATGCACCGCCGGGACGACCAAGAGGGGAGACCGCCTCCTCACGGACAGCCCCCACACCGTACGTCGTCGTCGTCGCGGCCCTACCCGCCGCGGACGCCGTCGTGGAGGAATCGACGCCGCCTACACGCCCCGCCACTTCACGGCCGCCCACCTGTGACCCCTTCACCATCCCGCCCGGCCACCTCGCAAGGCGCCCAACAACTGGACCAGCCGGGGGAGCCGGCCGCGTCGCCTCGGGGCCGCAGTTATCGCGACGTGGCGACTTGGACCAGCCAGGATGACGTGGACCCCCCGGTCGCGTATGTCTCCGCGAGGCCCTGGCGCCGGCAAGAAAGGGCCCGCATGGGAACGCCCTCGGCCCGTATCTACCGCCTGTTCCAGGGCAGAACTGTCGAGGACGCGGACCGGAGGGCGAACGGGGCCTGCCTTCCGGTGTCAGCAGGGACGCGGATCTGCGAGTGCGGCGCCGTCGTGGTGCACAGCTCTCACGAATTGGTGAAATTGCACCGGGGCGGCACCGAAGTCACCGGGCCACCTAGCCGCGAGACATCGCAAGATCCCCCCCCAGCGACGAGGCAGCCCGGGAGTCCGCCCGGAGGGCTGCCAGGGGCCGGAACTTCAGCGGCGGAGGGGGGCGCCAGCAGGAGCGAGGAGAGAGGCCGCCACCCAAGAGGGCACGGCAGCGGCGGGGGTGGCGACGTCGGAAGCTACATTGGGGGGCTGCGGCAACTTCGGCAGGGGCCCCGGCGGCGCACACAGCAGAGCCCAGACAGCCGGAGGGCATGGATTTGGATCAGGCCCTCCTGGTTCTTGAGTCGGAATAAAGAACATTTTTTTTATTCCCTTATTGCAGTCTCTGTCGTTCGGGGGGCCTTCTTAAGGGGAGAAGGATGTGGGGGAGCACGCGCGCCCATGCTTCCTTTCCCGTGACGGTAGCGCGTTCAGCCTAGCAGCGAGGGCAAACTGATGCCTCTGGAGATGCACGCGAGCCTCTTCGGGAGGGCCAGTGTTCCCGCGGCCAGCGCGCGCTCCCCCCCCCCCCTTCCCGGCTAGCGGAACGGGTTACTCTCCCCTGGCGGGAGAAACAACCCTCGCCGGGGGGAGGGGGGACCGGAGGTTGAACAAAACCGACGAGTAGACGAAGAAACGTTCTCTTTCGTACCAGGCCTGGAGAAGTTAACTTCGCCTCCGAGCCTCCCCCTGCGAGCCACGGCCATCCACCGAGGAGTAAGCCTTATTCGCCCGAACCCGTCGTAGCTACGATGACTCGAGCTACGGGAAGGGGCCGTTGATACGCGCACGGTGCGACTGTGTGCGGCTGGAACCGTAGCTAAGCTTCTGCGCCAGCCGTACATAGGGCGGACCCCTTCAGAGCAAATCATGCTTTACATAATTTTCATGTCATGTTTTACATGTTAGGACCTGTCATTTATGTTCGTCATACAGTCACGTCGCGCAATACCAATTTTGGTGTATATCAAACTAGCGAACTGGACGCAAGCGCACCATGAGCGTGGCACGTAAATGGCGTTGTAGATGACACGCATGCCAAGATTTTCATGTTACCACCTGCCACTTATGTTCGTTATACAGTCATGTCACTCAATACCAAATTTGGTGTCTATCAAGCCAACGAAACGGCCGCGAGCGCGCCATGAGCGTGGCATGCTAGTCATCTCGCACATGACAAGTCATGATTTCCATATTACCACTGGTCATTTATGTTCGTCATACAGTCACGTCACTCTATGCCAAATTTGGTGTCTATCAAGCTAACGAAGCTGCCGTGAGCGCGCCATGAGCGTGGCATGTAAATCATACTTTTCATGGCAAGTTAGTCATTATTTTCATGATGTGACCAGCCATTTATGTTCGTCATACAGTCATGTTATGCCATACCAAATTTGGCATAAAACCCATTAACGATACGGCCAGGAGAGCGCAAAGTCGTAGGCGGCTAGATAGAGATACGCTCAAAGTCGCCGAAGTTCGCTAAGAAATGCTTCGCATTTAATACCATTGCCTGTGCACCACGGCAGGCTACGTCACAGCCGATATCTTAGGAGCTACGTTGCCTGATGGGTCATTGGGTGTAGCTGTTCGCGTTGATGTGAATTCATATCACCGCTGGCGGTTACTTGCACGCTATAAGCTTCCTTTTTGCAGTAATGATATCGAGGCGGGAGCGTCAACGTCTAGCGGAAGCGTGGTGCCCAATTTCTTTTGTTTCCGACAGAGGCCGCTGCGAATCAGCCGATGTGCCGATGTCAAAGTCCATTGATATTTTCTGGAAAATATGGAAAGTACCGTCGTTTTAACCGAGCAGCCGCGGCGCACGCCCTCCCCTCCCGCTTCTCGTCTCGGCGCCTTCCGGACGGGCCGTCGCCCGGCAAACGCGCCTGAACCACTTATGTTCTTGTTTTCATTTTTTGCTAGCGATATCACCTGACAGGGACGCTCGCGGGCGCCAGCAAACGCATATGGCCGGGGCCCGCACTGCGGCACGGCTGCCGGTTGGGAGAGGAGGCTCGGCCTGTTCGGAGAGGATATAAGAGGAAAGCGCCGAAGTGCAGGATGAGTGTCGCTAGGGATAGGAGGAGGAGAGGTTGAGGAGAAGAAAAGACGCAACTTCTGCAGCCCTAGTTGGGGTTCAGAAGAGTGGCTTCTTACGGTAGACCACGGCCGGTCTGGAGGCGCGCGCTCGCTCCTTCCTTTACGGCCTGCGCACGGGGGGGTTGTTGTTACCTATCGCCGCAGCTTGGCGGGGGGCGCTCCGAGCCAACCCGCCGCCGGCAGCTGCGGAGGCTTGCGCGCGCATGAAATTCTCGGCTTTGAACTTGCCGTGGTCCCTTTTGAAGTCACCTCATGGTACCTAGTGCGATGTGAACACGGTGGCAAGCATATAGGATAACCCCGGTGATTTCCACTTTTCGGAAGGGGGAGGTGCAAGCCGCTGATCTGCCCGTTTATGTTGCTCGGGAAAGCATCGCCGTGGTTATAACTTTTTTTTTTTGTTTTCTGTAGCGTCGAGAAATGAGTAGGAGGCTGAATATTGCATTTGACGCGCATGTGCGATTGTGTGTCGCACTCAGAAGGCCTCGGCCGCGTGATCACCGATCGGCAGAAAAAATTACGTATAACTTATTCAAAAATGGTTTAGAAAACATTTATTTCAAACACACACGCCGGCCGTCGCGGCACTTGAAAATAATAAAATTCGTTCTTTTTTACTGAAGGCATTGTAATAAATACTGCAAAAAGTTGAAAGTCAGTGCCTCAATGGGGACGGCCACTGTTTTTTGCACTTATCTCGGAGTGAAAATCCTAGTGGCAGGGCTAATAATAATAATAAACTGTTCAAAATAGAAAAACACAAGCTATAAAATGCCCCCACCTCCCCGAAGGGAATCGTGAGGAAATGCGAATGCATTTCTTGCACCGACACCGACTTCTGCCATCGCCTTGAGAGGCGCCCAGCCATCGAACGGTCGAGAGTGAGGCGCGAGCGGACGGGAGAGTGGGGCGCAGGGAGGAGAGAGAGCGAACGGCGAGAGAAGGAGCGGCGAAGCACTGCACCTACCCTCTCCTACACTCTCTCGCACCACATGCTCCGGTTGTTAGGGGGCGAGGATAAGCGCGCGCGCCCGCAGCTGTTGCTATGGGAGAGGGAGTGAGAGTGGAGAGATAACACCTGCCGGCGCGCGGACACCTCCTCAACCTATCCTCCTCCTCCGCGGACGCCGCCGGACAACGCCGCCTGACATAGCCCGACTAAGAAATGCATTCGCATTTAAAATAACATGAAATAGCAGGTACTGATACAGTTTAATACAGGCACGTAAGTATAGAAATAAGAAGAAAAAGATGGTGGGTTCGCAGGTAGAATCTTAAGGTGAAATAAAGCACGCCGGAGTCAAAGAGGAAAAATAAACCACTGATGCACCCGCTTCTGTTGCTCGGGGAAGCATATACGAGGTCATAACAAAGTATGTTTTCTTTCGTTTTCAGTAACTGCGAAAAATGGGATGAATATTTTGAACTGTAGCTTCTACGAATGCTACATTACAGAAAATATTGAGAAAATTCCCCCACTACTCGGCCGATCCCCTGCATTAACTATGAGCCTCACAGAGGAAAACATGGGCTCGCCATAAGGATCAGATTGCACGTCTCATTGTAGAAACTGAGCAAAAGGACGCACTCGGTTATATATGCATCAGCATGCCGTCTATACCATTATCAACCAAAGAGTTGGGATTTACTGCGTAAAACAATGGCAATCTGTTATGGTACGATCGTAATGTCGCTTAAAAGCGTGAATTCCTCGCGCATGTTTCTTGTGACTCCACGTCATCTGCATTCACTTTTGTGTTTGCGGAATAATGTGGTGACAATAATAATTGTTGGGGTTTAACGTGCCTATAATATGATTATGATGGACACCGTAGAGGAGGCTCCAGAAATTTCAACCACCTGGAGTTCTTTAACGTGCACCTAAATCTGGGCCTCAAGCATTTTCGAATTCATCGAATATAAGGTGGTCGAGCCTTAACAAAATTCTGGTAGCCTTGCGTGTGCGTCTTCATTTGCCGAGTGCATGAATGCGGAGAAAGCCAGACTGTCCCCACACGCACCTGTACTACTCCCACCGCTTCCTATAAGCGAAAAAAAAAATAATTAGCACGAGAAAGTGGCCGGGAACAGCTGCTTTATGATACGAAGCGTATGCGGCGAAACGCGCTTTGAAGGGTTGGCTCGCGACGCCCTCACGCGGAGCGCGCCGTCGTCAGTGTATAGAAAGAACTCCATTGTACTTGCGGTGGCTGCTCAGGCCGTAAAAGGAGGGAGCGAGCGCGCGCCTCTAGACCGGCCGTGGGTAGACTTAGCGCAAAAAACGAAGACGAGAGAAGGACTACACAAACACAGCGCAACTAGTTGGGGGCAGAGTTACTGTATATGCTACCTTTAGGTAAGGTAGCATATACGGTAACTTTAGTTGGGGGGCACGGCTCAGCGCCATCGATACAACCGATGTAGGGTTCGAGTTTATTCACCACGCGCAAGCGTGTTCTGGCTCATGATTGCTCACGATAGCACATAAGAAATCCCGTTGTTCCTAAAGCACGGAAATTCCATGACGTTCGTTTGTTATGCAAGTGGTCCTTTCTTAGAGGCAAAATTGTTCACGTCATTCTTCCATGTCAGTGAAATCATACACCTTTATGTTGACTTTTAAGCTGGGTCCATTATTTTTACGCAAGAAACGCTGAATAAGTCAAGTTAATCAATGAGCCGAACATTGTTGCTCAATGCGTCTTTCGCACGTGGGCACGATCTGCCAGAGCCTTGCCATACGCAACTTCGCTATAAAAATGCAGCATGGGGAATGTTACATTATTATACATAGGTCGGCAAGCTCACTCACGAGTCGACTCAGTCAGATCAAGCTGTGAGTCTGCGTCTGAGTGAGTCCGGGTGAGGAATTTTTATTAAGTCTGAGTTCCAGTGAGTCCGGTTGAGGGGAAACTGGTGAGTGTGGTCTGAGTGAACTCTAAGGGCGAGGTATGTTTCATGAGCGAGTCTGATTGAGTTCCACATTGTTTCGCCGACCTCTCGTCCTATCTACTCAACTTCAGGATTACTGTCGGCCTTATGTCGGCTCACGTTTCAACTAATTGTCTATTCACACAACAACGCAGTCATAGGCGTGCGCAGGGTTCCCCTTCACGGGGGGAGGGGGGGCGAAGGTTCGTCCCAGCGCCCCCCCCTCCCTATTATGTCAGTGCATGGGGCTGACTTTGTGCTCCCCCCCCCCCCTCTTTAGTGACTAGGGGGGGAGGCTGCCCCCCTGACTCCCCCCCATCCCCCCGTGCGCACGCCAACTCAATATTAACTGAACTGATGCGTGAGTTACGGAGGGAAGGATGTAGCTTGACCCTCCCCCCATTATCTTTCAAAGGAAGGTCTTGTTAAAAACATCTCGTGAGTCATCGATTTCAATAAAAATGTCCTTAGTGGATTGCAACCACTGATAACTCTTATTTAAATATCCGGTATCACAAGCGCGAAGTAGAGCTGATTATGCGAGATATTGGTGCTAAAAAGCAGTGACACCTTGGACAAAAGAGCTAATAATACGCCAACGGACTTGTTAGTCGACTCACTCACTCAGACTCAGATAAAGCCGTGAGTATGAGTCGAGTGAGTCGAAGTGAGCAATATTTTGGTAAGTTTGAGTACGAGCGAGTCCGATTGAGGAAAATTTTAGTGAGTACGAGTCTAAGTGAGCCCGTTTGAGAAAAACATCGGTGAGTGAGAGTCCGAGCGAGCCCTAAGGGCGAGGTATGTTTCATGAGTGAGTCTGAGCGAGCTCTCGATTTTTTGCCGACCTATGGTTATATGTAATGCAGGAGATAATTTACTATTTCGATGGTCTAACTTGGTGAAGTAGTTCGGCAGCTGTGGCACTCTGCTACTGCTGAGGTTACATATTTACTGGCGTAACATTAAGAAACAATGCTGTAGTTATCTTCAAATGAAAGTTAAAGAAAAATATGATAGGTGGAGAAGATTCTTACAAATGCTTTATTACGGCGCCTCGCAGCCGCGATAGTGCTTTGGGGAAATAAAGGCAATTGATCAACGAACCAATCGTTGCGTTAGATTAGGGAACCCCGGGTAGTTTGAGTTAATGCAGAGTCCCCCCCATTGCCGTGTGCCTCGTAATATCTTCGTGTTGGCATGTAAAACCCCGTAAATTATCATCACATCAAACTGGACATTAGTAGTTGCCTGAAGAACATTTTAACGAAAGGCTGCATGAGACAACCTAGATATGTACTGCAAGGTTATGCAGCTAAAAAAAATCTATCCTTATCCAGTTTCGTTTCTGATTTCTTGCTCATAGTGGTACACTCTTAAAAAAAAAAAAAAAAGAAAAAGAAAAAGTCGAGTATTTTGGGAGTATTTCTGCTACACAACAATAATCATCTGGCTTGCTCACGTTTCCTCTCTTGAAAACCCGGCTCTCGTCACATTCCTATCAAGAATGCTATGTCACGCTGATAACGCGCGCGGCGTTCGTGACCGGGAAGTGCCGGGACGGCGGTCATAACGCCAGGAAAGTACGCGGGGTAGATGACGATTATAGTTGTGTAGCAAAAAAGACACCCTTTTCACTCGATTATTTCTTAGAGTGTAAAAAAATGATCGAGTAAAAATGGTGTCTTTTTGTCCCATAACAATAATCGTCATCCGGCTTGCTTGCACTTCCTTTCTTGAAAACTCGGTGCTGGCCACTTTCCTATCGACAATGCTACGTCACGCTGATAACGCGCATGTCGTTCGTGACCTGAAACTGCCAGGTGCGCGGCGATAATGCAAGGAAGGAACGCAAGATGGATGACGATTATTGTTGAGGGACAAAAAGACACCCTTTTTACTCGATCATTTCTTAGAGTGTATGGGTGAGACTTACCCTCGTATTCTAGAACGTCCCTTCACTCGGCGCTCCACCTTGACTCGAGAATGTCGATGGCAGATCCACCTTTCGGCAAAAATGTTCACTGTGTGTGATCGATAGCCGGCATCATTTCGTGAGAACCGCTGAGTCATTTTCAGTCAAGCGGCGGTGCTTTGCTCAGTTCGGTCAAGTGAAGGCTGGAATTCGAGTCGAGGCTTGTTTGAGAATACTAGAAAATTTGTTTACGTAAAACTGAAGAGCTCCTTCAATGTTAGTTACATGGGGCTTGAGCTGATATACATTCTCTTTCGTTTATTTTTTTTTAAATCTGAGGTTTTTCGTGGCAGAACCACCATCTGATTATGAAGCATATCGTATCAAGAGACTCTTGTTCAATTTTGATTACCTCCAGGGGGTTATAGAACGTATGCCAAAGGTATTTCCCACATTCCACTTTGAATGGATTGCGGCGGAGGCATAACTGGAATCAAACCTGCAACTTTTTTTTAATTCGCTGCGTGACACCGCAGTCAATGAGCTACTGAGATAGTATGAGATTTGCACCGTTATCATAGGAAAGCCTGATGGTGCTGTCTAAACGTGCTATCTAAATGCATTTAGGACACCACTTGTTACTTCCATTAGGTCAGTTACATGGTCCATTGCTGTGTTTGCATTTGCCACTGATGACAGCATGTCGGCCAAAGTAGTGCTGACGCCTCGGCAGAGCTGTGTGATTGATACCTCTTGGTTAGTGCCAACTTGTTTCGTTTGCCGATGCTGGTACATATATATGACCATTACTTTACTTTAACGGTAAAGATGTTCAAAATTTTTTAGAGAACATCTGGATCCATAGCTGATATGACTAGTTGTGTCCCCATTACAAAGGTGACTTCAAGCGGTACAGCATTAATCAGCAAGCACACTGTTAACCCAAAAAATTAAATTTGCAAATCAGATTCACATTTTCAAATACAGTCAAAGTTGTTTAATTCGTCCCTCATTAATATGGAAAGTCTGATAATTAGGACATGTTCTCTGGTCCCGGAAAACATATACATTCGAATGGAATCAAACTCTCCTTAATTCGGTCATATTTGGCCGCAACCCGGTTAATTCGGATGATTCTCGAAGCGCGCCAACCCCGGAAGTACCGCAGAGGATCGAAGAACTGAAGCGGCCACGGGCCTTCAGAAAGGCGCGGTCGGCATCCATAATCTTACCACAATCGCGTTGTTGGCAACCAAGACTTCAGCAGCTGCGGCAAACTTGTTTCGTTTCCCATTTTACTCGGCGCACGCAAACTTCGTGCGCGAACTGTGTTTGCGGCGAAAAATAAAAATATCGTCACGTGCGCATGGTGTCGTTGGTGGTGGCGGATCTAGTAAGAGATGGACTCGGAGCACGTTTCGGCTGAAAACAATGTGGTCTTATTGCGCTGCCATGACATTGTAAATTAAGTCGAGAATGACAAATTGCGGCTTTTACATTGGTTTTATTTGAAAATAGTATTGGAGTTACGTAGTCAACGAGAAAATGAAAACTCATTTATGTAATACACTCGTTTACTTCATTGATACTTTGGATAAATCCTCATTCGGTTAATTCTGACAATTTTTTTTGCAGTCCTGTGAAATCCGAATTGAGTCTTTCCTGTAAACCCATGCATGAAAAAGAAAAATATGGAAATATTGTGACATGTATACCCATTTAGTAGTATTTCGCTAATACATTATTAATGTAATAGGGACTCTGACTGGTGAAAGCTCTCTAACTGCATAACTCACCGTTTCCTGCAGGGAAGTCCTGCGCAAAGAGTTGCTGCGCAGAGAAAGATGCGAAGAAAAGACTCGACAAAAGGTAAAGCTTCGAAGGAAATGTTAACATAGTGTGCAGCATGCGCAGTCACCCTGCACTCTAAAATCTATTGAGCACTTCTTTGTCCCGCAAAAAAATAACTATCTCTGTATTGCATGCCTTTCTTTTCATTACCGCCGTGTGCCCGGAACTTCCCGATCGCGAACATTATGCAGGTTGTCGGTATGACTTAACGTTCTCGACTGTAAAGCAGCGACCGCACAGTTCTTGAGAAAGGAAGCACAAGCAAGCCAGATGACTAATATTGTTGTGACAAAAAAAAAATGCACCGTGGAAAATCTTTTAACAGTACTGTCATATTTCTTAGGGTGAATGCTTCTCCACAAAACTATTTCAAAAATGGTACTTCATTTTCTCTTTTAAATTGCGCCTCCCAAAGCTACTTCTGCGGGCAGTTCCGTATTTTAAAGCTATATATGTGTACTACTAGCATCTTTTGCATTCAGTCGTAACTACATATATATGAAACTGTTCTGCGTTCTACAGCGCTAAAATGCATCCAGAAGCAGGGTTGCTGAAAGTGAGAAAAAATGTTCTGTTTGGAAAAAGGAGTTCATCAAATGCCTTTAAAGTGGCCCGGCAGCATTCTTTTGAACATGTTCAGAATCCGTGCCTGCCGGTCGGTAGTAAAAGATGCTGTGGGCGTGCGAGCCAAATATTGTAGCACTGCACACCACAGGGAATTCCCAGTTGCTTTACAACGAGAGCTAGAAATCGTTTGCTCTTCGTTTTAAAATACACGCGATCAACAGACCCGATATGTCATCGAACGGAAGGACACGGCCATTGGCTGATTTGCATAGTTACTGTGGCCGCCATGAGGTGCTGCCATGTGCCAGTAGTGTGCTAGATTTGCACAGTGGTGTGCTCGTGATCACACTGACTGTGAGCCGAAGCATTCAAAAGGAAAAGTGCTTGAGGTCATGACATAAACTGACGTGACTTTTTGCCTCTTCGTCATCCCACCCTGTGTGGCTTTCAGCGCGCTCATAGGGATAAGCATTCGCACGGGGGGGGGGGGGGGGGGGGGAAGGGGGGGGGGAGGAGGGGCGAGAAGGGGGGCGCAAAGCCAGCCCCGCAAGAGGTAACGGGGGCGATAGGGGGGGGGGGGGGCGCAAAGTCAGCCCCATACATTGACGTAATAGAGAGGGGGGGGCGCTGCGACGAACCTTCCTCCCCCCCCCCCCTGAAGGGGAACCCTGCGCAGGCTTATGCTCGTAGGTACTAAAGGAGAAAGGAAGTGCTTAAGGCCTGTGACAAGCCCCATAAATTCGAAAAGTTTTTGCGGTAACCAATTCGTGAGGCCATGAATTCCAGTAGTGAGGTCAGTCGATGATTTCTTGGAAAAGTGTTGCAAAGCCCCTCTAAGGGGTCAATTTTCCACTGTCAGGTCGTTAACGGGATGTTAACATTCTCTCTGCTCGTTTTGTTTCAGCAACGCCAACTCGAGCAGGTGCGCGACCTCTTCGCCAACAGCGAGATCTGCGACGAGACGGCCGAGAAGCTCTCGGTTATTATGCCTACTACTCACAATGCCTCGCAAGTTCATCCGGTCAGGTTAGTTGAGAAATGCCTCAAGCACGCGCGCCTTAACCGTTTGTTTGGCAGTGGGACACATACGTCCCACTTTTCCGTCTACAGAACAAATTTTCTACCACATCATCTGTTGCAATTAGCGCAACATTAAGTCACTCATATCTTACCTAAGTCTTCGTAATCTCGAAAAAAATTCTTTTACCACGCTTTCGAAGGGCGGATGTAGTGTTACAATAACGTTGAATTTCGGTCAATTTTTTTATCGCTTCTGAATTCCTCTTCTTGACATACATAGAACCCACCAATCAAAATGCTGGATAATTTCCTCTTTTTCTGGTTTTGGAGAGAGGCCATCTTAGCTTCCAGTCATCACGTGTTTTTGTAAATTTGCGAAATAACTTCACCGATAAATGAATCGGAACGATCGCCTGCAAAATTATCCCGCTGATCCCGTTGCGCCATTGTGGATATTAATGCGTGGAAATATTTTTCTTGATATCATATACCTCTTGAAATGTAGGCACATGTTCAGGGATAACATCTGTGCTCGACAATTTCGACAGCAAAAGCAAGGACAGCCAAATAGACAAAAAAAAAGTGGTTGATGCATGCAGTGAAGTAAGCTTTACAGGAACATATCACAGCGCTTTCAAGGCTCAAGAGACGCAACTGCAGGCGGCGTTCTCCTGCTGAAATGAGGTCCGCACAACTTTTCTCTTCTCAACGTTAGACGTGATACTCTGTGCCACTTGCTTCAGCCGTTTCATCCCAAAATTCGCGTTGGAGTCGCGAGATGGTGCCTTCATGAGGCAGTGGGACAGTGTTTTCCCACTTTTTGAAAACACTCTCATGCGTGAGTGGGACATATATTTCCCAATTTTTTTCGGTAAACTACTGGCTTGATTTTGATGAAATTTGTTTCATACTATTTCTTTCTTGTTTATATCAATAAAGCACAGCCGATTTTGATATCACCATGTCAAAATTATCGGACGACCTACAAAGGGTATTGTCTGTCGTATTCAGGTGTGGATGCAGCACTCATGTCGGAGAGTCCATAGCCTTGCGGCGCGAGATAAATATACTTGCATTAAAATCAATTTCGTCACTTGTAGTACGTCTTTAGCTTGTTGCTAGTGTTAAAATAACACCAAAGGGAAAAACTATTTACCGCGTATTACTAAATTACAATTTCACTATACTGAAAACGCCTATTTTACCGCGAGAAAACGCACGAAAGGAATGGAGGGGGGGAGACGCAACTTGGAAATTTCGGCACCAAACGCCGCGGCGTCATATATTTTGATGGCATCTGCTAGGTCATAAGTAGTTCATAATCGGTAAAAATGAAGTGGATCGTCTCTTTAGGGGACGAGACAAGTAACATAACAAGTTTCAGGAAATTTCGATGAGCCTGTGTCACCAAAATACGAAACTTGACATTGAGAGCTGTGATGTCACGCGCGGATATTTCGGCGCGAAATTCAAAATGAATTTTTGACCCTTGTTTCTTGATCTATTATAAACCTATGGTGGTGAAATTAACGACATTAGAGTTCTGAGAGTGCAATTTATCAAACTGAACAGGTTCACTGCTTCACTTTAATATTCTTTTAAGGTTGTTGAATAAGGCAGTCCTCGACACTTGCATACCACCTAAAGCAACAGTGAAGGTCGCATAATACTTCGCTGGAGTTGTTGAAGGGTGTCTCATTTTTCAATTTCCAGGATGAGCACCATCGATTCCGTCGGCTCTGTGCTCTCCCCTTCCGGAGACGACCTGGACGTCAGCGAGGACTCCGTTGGCTGCTTCGGCACGCCCGGCTCGCAGGGCAAGCGTCGGCACGACTTCTTCGATGGCATTTCCCCGCTTGGAAAGAAGTCCAAGGTTGGACTTTTTTATTTATTCATTTATTCATCCTTCTGCAACACAGTGTCCTCGCTCAAAGACGCAACTTTCTTTGAACGCGATAGCGTTGAAGACCTTGTGTCACCGGAATTCCAGCGTCGTTCGTTGTGAGCGAAAAACCGGTGTTGTCCGCGCGCGAAAGTTCGAAGTGGATGCAAATAAGGCCCGTAGTCAGGGGGGTGCCCTACACCTCCACCCCCCCCCCCCCCCCCCCCAAATTTTTACAAGCGGGGTGTTTTACCAAAATAATGAAAATAGGTGTTTTTTTTTTCTCAAATAATCATGGCTTTCTGCAAGTGCCTCCCCCCCGGCCCCCCGAAAAAATTTCTAAGGGGCCTGATGTAAATAAATAATGAAAATGCTCAGTTCTAATGAGAATCGAACCCAGGACTTCCGCGCGGTTCTGCCTCGCAGCCACGGTAGTGCTTGAAACTGTTTCGGGAAAAAACCCTATACGAATGTCATGTACCGCGAGGAGCCTCCTTAACGCATGTAATATTGCGTGACAGAAGCGTAGAATCGCACCAGGCGGCAAGACACGTGAACTGCGTAATGAGTGGTTGGCTTAAAGGCCCACTAATTACAAAGTGTACAGGCATAAGTGATCGTTAATAACAGCGACAACACCAACAAAGCGTGCAGCTGCACGGGTGCACGTGTCGCCTTATGGACGCGTAGCTGGTTCTTCGGCAATTCACGAAAGGAAGAATTCTGCTAAGTGGGCTCTGCTCCACTCTACTCGCAGTGGGCATTTTAGGATAGTCTGAAACAGCCAATGTTGAAGCTGTCATTGCGGCACAGTGCCCACCGAGAAGGGAAGTGACTCTAGCGATTGAGAAGGTGATGTGAACGGCGCCCGATCGCTCGTATCGCGTTCCATTCATGAAGGCGAACACTTAGCGTCCGCCATGTTTTTGCCAATTACGTGCAGTGGCAATAAAAAGACAACGAACACTGTGCTCATGGTAAATTAAACGTCCTTGTTGACTAAATTTCTTGCATATCACTTCTGGTTGAAATATTTTGCTTCGCACGATCCCTTTCGTGAAGGCAGCGCCATGTTTCACGAGACACTGACGCGGGAATTTCGAAATATATTTTTACGGCGAAAAGCCTTAGATGTTTCATCAAACGCGAAAATTGACCGTTCTCCCGCGTCGGCAGCGTCAACATGAGAGATGCAAAAAATCGCAATATGACTTAATCATGATGTAAAATATCATCTATTTTGCGACGTCACATTGTGACGTAATCAATGACGTCATTGACTGGTCACAGGTGGGCCGATTCCGGAGGCTGTGCAAAACAAGGTCAAGTGCAAAAAAGCTTACAATGCCTCTGATTCTGAAAGCATTGAAAAACCACGCTAGTAGACCCTTTTCAAAATTGTAAAGCTAGCTTTCCTGCTATGCAGTTTGCGCAACTATAATGGCGGCTAGTCACTTACTGCAAACAGCCTGTTCAAGCGCTGTTTGCTTACGCTATGACGTGGAAAAAATTTACACCATCTTCGCAAAGGGAACGCTGATGGGATGCGAAGCAGCAGCGTTGCACACGGGTGGCGTCACGCGTGTTGAACGGCGCTAACGCGGGTGCTGCGGTGAGCGCTGGAAGATTCGTTTGAAGCGATGGCTGGCGTAGGTCTTGTCGTTGCGCGTCAGGCGGCAGCTGCGGGCGCTCCGGCGAGCGCGCGGCAGGCGAGAAAGAGTGACGTCAGCGCGCACTGCGAGGGGAGCGTGACGTCAACGCGCAGCTGCGGCGTGACCTACTTGGCACCGCTCCAACACCTGCGGCGAGGAGCGCGCGTTGCGGCGCGTTCGTCCGTACGCACGGAGGGACAGCGTTACACAGCCTAGTCAAATAGCTGCTTCGCATCTAATATAGACTCGGCTCTCTTGATATAAACACGCATAATAGACAAGCCCCACCACGTTCAACTAGGACCGCGTCTCCGCTTGAAGCACGACAGGTGCCGCCATTACTTGGGCGAATATGCAGCGCGGAGAAGCGCACTTGCTAATTATGAAAAGGGTTCGTTGCAGAGAGCTTTCGAAGGGGGGGGGGGGCGGTAAGTTCAATAGATCGACTTGGAAGAAAACGAAGATGGCTTTCGCCTTAGCCTATACATGAGGGACCCTGTGAGCTTTCCTTGAATTTTTTTAGCATTGCTCTGCGCAAGCAGATAACTATTGCATGTAATTAGAGTGGGTCATTGAATTCGTTTTATAAAAAAATATGGCATAACTAAGTGTACAATAATTAGAAAATTAACTGTGCTGTAATAGCGAATTAATCGCTATAAATGTATCATAACACTTGAACTTGCTTTAAATTCAGTCTCTATAACCTTGCTATCGAATCATGCAAATTTCACGCATTTATAATATCATAATGCATGTCGCAAAGTGTCATTACCTGACGGTCGCAGGTTTGATCCCGGCCGCGGCATCTTGATGGAGGTGTAATTCTAAAGGCCAGCGTACTGTGCGCTGTGAGTGCGTGTTAAAAGAACACCAGATGGTCGAAATCTCCTGAACCCTCCATTACAGCGTGCCTCAAAATCGTATTCTGGTTTTGGCCCATAAAACCCTGAGTTATTGCCATTTATTCTGTGCATGGGCGCAGCATGCAGTCTGGTCAAAAAAAGAAACCTGCAGGGTCCCTCGTCCATTGACTTAAGACAACTCGAAGGAGAAATCATTTTCTTCTTTCCAGTCGATGTATATAAGGGAGCATTCACATTCTTTATTATGAGGTATGAAAAGTATAAAACCTCAGCCCGGACTATAAGAATATAACAGGCAATCTGAATTAGAAAACAAAAATGAACAGGGCAGAGCCAAGTGAAATTTTGACGGGGAAGGAGAAGGGGACCGCAACCCCAGACAAACCGGACGAAAAAAAAAAACTTATTGTTGTTTGTGTACAATGGTATTCTTGCAGCTAACATGTTACATCGAGTTTAATCTTCCACTGAAGAATCCTTGCGAGTGGTAGTTAGAATTGGACGCTGCTGCTTGTAATTGAAGTGCTTGAGCTCTTCAGTCTTGTCTTCGTGGGGTCATGTAAGGGAGCAGGGAACACGAGCCGTGGCTTCACTTGCCACTGCCAAGCGCAGTCTTCATTTTCTTCTCTTGAGGTCGCGTACTCTGCGGTTGTGTTCGTTGCACAAAGGAGTGCGCTAGAACGGCGTCATGTGACGTTACGTCACGTGACATCACGTCAGAATTTGGGACGGCATCATGACGTCACAATTTTTTTTGCGATTTGTGACGTCATCACGTGATGATTTTTTTTTTGCATCACTTGTCCCCGACGCCGCGGGACGGTCGCCGCCGACGGTGAAATCCCCGTTTGATGAGGCAACTAAGGCTTTCACTTTAATAAAACTAGGGTCCAGGATAGCCATATGTTAAAATAGGGACCAGGATGGCCATACGCTTTACCGCAATAGCACTAGAGTGCATGCAGGAAGGAAAAACCATTTGTGTCAATTAGAATGAAGTTGCCGCTTGTTTACTACTTTATTTCTGGAAAAACTTCATGAAATAGGATTTGGTACCTAGTTAGCTTTGTTAATGAGAGTTGATGTCTAACCCTCTGGGTATACCTGCCGAGGAAGGGGAAATTTCTTTTTTAGATTGGGAACTGCGTAAAATTGAATTTCGAAAGATCGAAACCCATTTTCAACTTCAATAATATTCATAATAGGCCTACTGCCAAAGGCGCGACCACGAAGAAAGATACATTGGCGCCATAGGCATTATCCGATATACTTTGTATTTGTCCTATACATAAGGCCCTTGTTCGTGAGTCCTCATCTTATTTGTGTGCTTTTTGTTATTTTGGAGGTATGATTTCTTGCATTAAGCCCGCTATTATTGTTTTTGAATGTTGTCACGTGGTCGTGACGACGAAATGGGCGGAAGTTGGCGTATTCAAGACGAAACCTTTCATTTGGGCGAACTTGTACCCGAGAAACGAAAATTACAAGCAGGACACGCAGTACATTGATAGCGGCGAGCAGACCGTCGGCTGTCGCTAATAAGATCAGCAGTAAAGTGCGTCAGCGTTTTATACTTGTGCCATCGACGATTCCAGTATTATCATTGATGGTCGGGTTAGTTGCGGAATAAGCTGTATGCCGTATGCCGTTCACGTTGTGCGCTCAAGCTTACCCGAACAATCTACGATGATCGGGAATGTTCGACATTCCGACGCGGTGCACGCAGTTCAGTGCTTTCATTAGAAGAGAGAGCAATATGCAATACGCGCGCAAGCCCTCCTTTTCTTGTCTGGGTTTGAGGGCCTTACTTCCACGACCAATCCCTACCAACCAGCCTATCTTTTTGTCGTTGAAAAGAAAGGCCGCTGCTATCTATAGCTTTGCGTGGCATTGCTATTGTAAGGCTAAATGCACAGCGGAGCTGTATTTCCTGTTATTCGATGGTTTTGCTGAAGTTTTGCTATAGTTTTACTAGGTTCAGCAAGTCATATCAGGCTTTGACGTCCACATTACAATGGTTATGCTCTATAAAGCTAACGTTTATCCCTCATTCACCCTCCTTATACAAGCAGTATTTGCCCATGTTTATCAAAGTATACCCACGAGCTTAACTAAGCTTTCAACTATGGCTCGCGTTGGAGAGCGTCCTATAGCACTCAACCTCTGGATAGCTCACCTCTGGAACGCCTACCGTGCTGTACAACGTCTCTGGAACCGTTAATAAGCGTCCTAGCACTCCCTCTCCGGCTTAGCTTACCTATGGAACACCTACCGCGCTCTGGAAGAGAGCACGTGCCGGTTCATAATGATCGTTTTCGGATTCAGCAGACACATTATGCCCAGCTTAAAGAGAACTCCGCCCTTAAAACACTTGAGACATGTCCATTGCTTGTTGGGGGGTGGGGAGGTGGAGGGTGACTGTAGAAAAGACAACAATGTAGGAAGAATGCTCGGGGCTCTCCATCCTGGAACATATGCAGAGTGACTTAGACATAGAGGAGACACAGGCACGGACGAGCACCGACTTGCGACTGAGTTTATTTGCATTTCAGGCCTTTTCCTGCACAATAATACCTAGCCATATCACCAAACACATTGGTACCAATGACAGAATGACATAAAAGTGAACAAAAATGTTGTAGGATGCTGTAACTTGCTTTTGTGTGTGTTCATGTCTATTTGACGGTATTGTAGAGTTCAAGAGGGAAGACAGCTGGCACGCGAGCCGCAGGACAGATAACCGGGCAAACGCATGCCTCTCTCGTGTCATTTTTTTAATAGTCGAGATGAATCCCACCTAGCATTGGAGCACATGCGTTCACTACAGTACCCTCCACCTACATATAATGGATCTATTTGCCAAGCAAGTAATGTCGCTAAATTACATTTAATTTGGTAGGAACCTGTTCTTGCGTTCCAGATAAACGATGAGGGTGATCAGCCTCGTGCGAACGTAGTGCACGGAACTGTGACCATGACGGATGGCCAGGACCAGGTGGCCACTACACGGGTTGTCGCCCAGCCACTGACACCCTCTGTGCCGCGTGTGCCGACCCCACCACCGCCACCACCTTCGACTCCAGCGTCTTCGACACCCACGATGACGCCTAAATACTCCAGTGGTCGGTAACATTTTTCGTGCGCTCTTTTTGACAGCCACGTGGCTTGCACCATTTAGTTCTGACTTCAGTTATTATTGCGATAGCAATTATATGGACACTCTCGGCTGCTTTTCGCCGTCGGCGTCATGCCCCGTATATGTATGTGTATATATATATATATAAATATAAAGTCCACGAAGAAAAATAATTCAGAAAAATGTTTTCCGACGCGCGGAATCGAACGGGTGACCTCTCGCTCCGCAGCACGCGGCGCTAACCGCTATGCCACAGAAGCGCACGTCCCGCAGCCTACTAACGGCGAGCTATTTATTTACACCATTCACCGCTGGCGGTACGCTGATCTAGGGGGGAATATCGGCGTGTTCTCTGCCTTACCAGCAAACCAGCGAGATGGCGCGAAGTGCGCGCTGTGCGCCACTCGTTGCAATCTGCCCTTTGTCCTCGCGGCGTAGTCGCCCGTGCCCGATGCGCGCGCGCCCCCCGCGCTCATCTTGGGATTGGGGATGGGGTGGTTTTACGTCGTGCACTTTCGCCGGAAAGATTGCCCGGTGTCTCACCCCCTGGCTTCGCCACTGAACTGCAGTGCTTGGTTATTTTTTTTTTTGGATCCTAGCTCCTGCTTTATTCTTCTCAGTGACTATTCCAGTTACGTTCGACGTGACGTCCAGTTTAACATTGCGATGTGATGCCATTTCACTGACATTGATCTGCTTCTGCTTCGTGTGTATTGTCACGTAGTCTTGATGCTGAACAATGCAGCAGTCTCTAAGAAACTCTTTATTGGGCAAACATGTGCCTAGGAAAAAAAACTCTGTACAGTAGCGGCAAGCCCAACCTATAGTCGTGGATAATCTGATCTTTGATGAAATGCGTGGTTTTTTATATAGTATGCGCCATCTCATATTCCAGTGTTATCGCTTGTGCTTGCGTAAGTTCCAGTCTGTGCTTAACTGTACGTGTTGTACGTGCATTGTACGTGCATGTTGTGCAAGCACTCGAGAATGTTTTTATAAGATTGGGTGGAACGTGCACCAAACGATAACATGTGTAACAATTTTAGTCGGTGAAACCTGCTCGTAAAGAAACATAAAGGCCAAGTACACGTGCCAATATTTAATTTCGGGTATGTCTGTGCTGTGCGTCAACATTACGCCAAGTGCAAGTGTGCCTACTGAAGTCTTGTCAACCACGTATGTTTACCATGCACTGTCCAAGTAAAATGCAAAAATATTATTTGCCAAAGTCACAATACATATCGAAAACAAGTGTGTGTGATTTAACATTGCAAACTTTTTTTTGTATTTTTCTTCACTTCGCACTTGTCTCTCAACAGTTCATAAAACATTTCCAGCTATTAAGGTCATCTGATCCTTTTGACGAGACCTGTTGCCTTGCAGGTCTGATTCTATTCCCAGCTTTGGTGGCCGCAAAGCTAACTCTGAGTCATCTAATGCAATATTCCTCATAGTCTCGAGGTTCGGTTGCAAGCTACACTGAGCAAATCGTTTGACTGGCTTAGAGATATTGAGCACTCAAAGACAACTGCCATTTCGTGATTGCATGATCGCTGATGAGAATACACAACTCTTGTTTAACTTGTATTTATAGGCTAGTAGAGGGCCTAATCTCAAATTGTCCCGAAGAAACTGATCGCTCCCAGTCGAAAAAAACACCAGTCCGTGTCTGGCGTATTTTTCCCGTTTCCGCCAGAGCGGGAATTCAGACACGGTTTCTGGCGGTCTGGCGTATACGACCGGTTTGGCGATACGACCGGTTTGGCGATAATGACCGGTTTGGCGTGTTTTGGTGGGACCCGGGCTGGCGTGTTCTGGTGGGACCCGGGCTGGCGTGTTTTGGTAAGAACCGGGCTGGTGTGTTTTTGCATGACGGGACCTCGTGTAACTCCCTCTTTTTGTTATTAAATGTATTGTGGATGAAAACATGAACTTTTACGTGGCCATGGGCAAAAACAACAGGCTTGCACAGTAGTTTAGAACTGAAAAATGACTTCTCTATTTATTTTTTCTGTCCTCGTCTCAGCTTGGTCTTCTGTGACCAGCAAAGCCTGATGTTCAGGGCGACCTGCTTCGCTTCCTTTTCCAAAAGGCTTTGGCAGCACTGCAGGGCAAAAAGAGAAACAATTCATTACAAGATTCCCTAATTTGATAACCTAAGTTCAATATGTTTGTTGCAGATTTGTGCTGACTTCAGATCCATTTCTGTTCATTAAGAAATGCCTATCGATGAACTACGGCAGCTGACTAGGCCCACTAAGGAAGCACTAGCACTAAATATACATTTGCAAAGATTCTGCTATGTAATCCCTTATACAGCCTAACTACCAACAGAGGAACTAAGGTAGGACTACCGTTCCAACAAATTGTCACCTAACTTCTTACAAAGCTGAAATGCACAATGCACGTTTAATGCTTTTAGGAATAACTTCGGGAAGGCTCACACCACAAAAAACTGCAACGGCTGGAATGTCAGTGCAATGATAGATAA
>JALIZH010016512.1:0-13900 GCA_030522465.1 Rhipicephalus appendiculatus | reverse complement strand
AGCACGTACGCGTATATGATGACGATAGTTTTCTGATAAGCCACACATTACTGTCCGCACATGCCCGTTGGGCTAACTGTTCCCTTTCATTTTGATTGTGGAGTATACCCAATGTCTGTGGCGTACACCCATTTATGATGCCACAAGCGTTACCACGGATCCCGGCCACGAAAGGGTCGACCAAGAACGGCTTCGCTATTTGAAAAAAGGGAGAAGTTTACACTGGCCGTGTAAAGCTTAATAAACAGTGAAGCTGGTTGATCTTAGGGGGCTTAACGTGGCCTTTCTTGGCCGATGCAAGGCATTTTCCTTGGTGCAGAGAAAGTAGAGTCGAACCACAACCTGTCACAGACCATGCAAAAATGTCCAAACTTCAGCGCCAGAACTAACGTGCAAAGCTGGCTGTGGCACCCCAGATAGAAGCTCGAGCCTTCGTCACTCGTACTCGGCTCGCGCGGAGGGGTGAATCGGTGCGGCGGCTGCATACTTTCTGATTGACCAGAATGGAATAAATTAAGGCTATCATCAAATTCATGAATGCCTCTAAAGCCACTCGGCCCGATTATTTGTCACCTGCATTCTTTCTTTGTGCCTGTTCTAAGTATCTAAATACCTGAGAGTCATTTTCACTAAGTCTTTGGAAGAACCTTCATTACCCGATGACTGGAGACTTCTTAAAGTAGTGCCTGTTCACAAGAGTGGACCCCGAGAAATAGTGTTTTATACTATAGGCCCATTTTACTGACAGGTGTTGCATGTAAAATACTTGGACATGTTCTCTTTACCAATGTTATGACTCATATGAACACGCATTCCCTTATTGGAAAAACACAAATGGTGGGTATGGTGGAAACCATCATCCACCATTGTAGTGGGATTAATGTAGTGGGTGGATGGTGGATGGATAGTGGATGGATAGTGGATAGTGGGTGGATAGTGGACAGTAGTTTAGGTGGCGCAGATGATGGACGGTAGCCTAGGTGGGCAGAAAGTCTGCTGTGTACAAGGTATTTGGAAGGTACGGAGATGGCGGGCATGTTTGTCAATGAAATATTTTTTCTTTCAATTATCTTTCTATTACGACTGAGAACGTTTCTTTCTGTTACACATGACACATATATTAAGTTAACCCCAGAAAACAAATTTTTGACTTGCGACCACATATGTTATGAGGCCAGAGAGGCACAATAATACCCTGTTTGCACCAAGCGACAAACAGCATGGCACAGTGAACAACTTTATTCATTTTTCTACGTTTCTTGGCACTGTGCTTACTCCTTTGCCTATATAAGCAGCTTCTGCAGAAAACCCTAGTAGAAAACCTTCCGCATCATGGTAGTCCCTCGGTGGCTCTAATTGATGCGACTACAAAAGATGCATTTCTCCAAGCAACCTGAAAAACATTTAAAAGGCATCATTAAAAATGAAAATGCTTTGTTTAGGTAATAAACATATCGATGTGGACTTACGTACAATCGGCGTCAAATGAAACACGAACAGCGGAGCGCGTGCCGCAAGCAATACAGAAGGTGTAGTGTGCGCCGCCCAGTCATCACTCTAGACAGGTCCGCGTCCGCACATCCGGCCAGGCAGCACTGCACGATTCCCCTAGAGTCCGATATTTTCGCTTCTATTCTAGTTCTGATATTCGAAACGAAGGCAACGAAAATAAAAGAAAATAAATGTGAAACGACCAAAAGCGCTCGGCAAGCGCACGCCGCACCCTATCATCACCATATCAGAACTGGAACGCAAGCAAAAATATTGCATTATAGGGGTATCGCGCAGTGCTGCCAAACCGGATGTGCTCAGCTGTCAATGGTGATGACTGGACGGAGCGCACTATACCATTGCTAATGCTAGTGCCACGCGCTCCGCTGTTCGCGTTTCATTTGACGCTGATAGTACAACTGCTCCTTTCGCACATTGAAATACATATAGTGATTCCTTCTTGTAGTTATGATATGTTGTTGGGCTAGTTGGTTCATAGATACAGCAGACACGTTTAATGTCAGCGAAGGCAACACGTTAGAACGCAGAAATAAACACACACACGAAGCGCACGGTGAGTGTGTTTTCAGCGCTTCATGTGTGTGTTTCTATGCTTTAACGTGTTGTCTTCGCGTAGTTTAAACGTGTCTCTCATAATACAGTATAGTCGCGCTACAAATCCATTACAGCTGGTCAGATATTACTGGCAGTTATTATCATTTTTTTCGCGAGCTGCCGTTAACAAAATAGTGTCGGCATTTCGTGCCGGTACAATTGCTTGCCCTCGCAACAGGCCGGCAGCGTTAGCTTGGTGGCAGCTCTTGAAAGAAAAATACCCGCATTTCCCCGAAGGGGAGTATGAGGAAGTGCGAAGCACGGGGTGATGCTATGAGGGGGCGCGCGCGACTAAACTGCAGAGCCGAGCGAAGGAGACGGCAGCGAGAGAGCACGCGCCAGCCGACCCACGGAGGTCTGGCCGTTTTTAAGTGCAAAGCACTTTTACTGATGATGATGGAGAGCGGTGCGGAGCCAGCGCGGGGCGCGCGCAGCCACGGAGCGGAGGGCGGAGCGCGCGCAGTCACGTGGGCCGTGACGTCGCTGCGCCGTTGCTACAGACGCTCCTCTCCGCTCCTCGCGCCGTTGCTAGGGGAGAGGAGGAGGAGCGCGGATGCCGGCGGAGTTTTCGGGGTAGCTTAAGAAGTGTATTCGCACTTAAAATCTTGTTAAAACCACAAACGGGTCAGTTCTCTAGACAAATAACATTGCCCTCGCAAAATAAACACGCTATCCCCTAGCCCGAGCCAAGCAAGAAAAAAATATACATAACGAAACCACAGCCTAAACTTTCACACATTGCAGCGGCAAATCAAATCCACAGTGGACGATGCCGGAAGCCGGCAAACGGGGATGCACAGCCGGCCAGTTTGCGTTAGCGCTGCAATGCAGATCCCCCCCCCCCCCCCCACTTTCCCCCGATGCCTACCTTCAACATCATGCCGTTCTTCAGGGGTGGATTCTGAACTAATTCCCGTTATTTCCGAGATAAAAACTTATGAGTGCACCAGGGTGCTAGCATAAACAGTGTAAATTAATGCTTCACCAAGATGAAGATGAAAATATCTTTTTATCTAAATGCAAAGAAAACGAGGAGGGTGCCTATTCCGGGACACCTATGACAACCTCTTCGACAGCCCGGGCCCGCTGAATGAGCGCCCGACAAAATGACGCAAGATAAACGCTAAGCACACATCAGCCAATAAAACTTATCGCGGCCTCACCGGTTCCCTCTCCCCAATCCGGTGCTACAGCACCGAAATTTTGCTACAGTACAACCTGCTGGCTGTAGCAATAATTATTTTAGCCTTGGTTGTTCCAAGTGCAGTGGCGGTTGCTAAATACCTGTGTAAGACGAGGACCCTTCTGGCGAAAATTTTATCTCTGCTGTCAGTTTTATGGCGAGTAGTGCGTCCATGTCACATATACCAGCACCTTCTTAACAGTAGTGATTAACCTCTTTACAAACGTCGTGTGGGTAGCAGGTTCAACACAACTGCAAGAACATTCAGCACTACGGTATTCAACATCCCTTGGCTATAACGCATGCAGCAATAATAATGCATAAAATGCAAAGAGTAGCACTTACAGCCACCTACCTTTCTCAAGAAAATTATGCTGGCAGCGTACACTTGTGACGTGCGCCAGTCTTCAAGTGACGTGACGAGTCGGCATTGGCTGACAAACCCGTCTACGGGCGTCCGTTGGTGGAAGAGGCAATGTGGTGAGTTCCCGATGTGCACGAACTGTCTCGACGATTCTCCATGCCACAGAGCACTTTACGAGAAACGATGCCCGCGCTGCTCATCGATCATCAGCATCTGAAGACGATGTATTCCAAGACTAATCACGTTTATCACCAACAGAGGAATCGTACTTGGTAAGCTGGCGGCTGCAGCTCACTCAGTTTGGGCATACCGCACATAATCTTAATTCAAGAAGTTCCGCTAAGTCAAAGGACCTCAACATAAAACACACAACAACGGCCCGCACGAAAATCCACCGCATCAGCACAAACACAATCACCACGCCATCACCATGTAGCAGCGCGGCGCCATGTCATGAAAGAAAAATGTGAGAGGACGACAGCGGCGATGCCAGCGGTCACGGCCTCATCGCCCTAAACAAATTTCGCTTCCGACTCTTGCCGCCATGACGGTTTTGCGAACCTTCTCCAGCATGGTACAACAAGGTACACCATCATTTTCCTCACCCACCATTCCCTCGCTGCTTTCCAGCATTTGCGCGATAGTGGGCGCAGTCCCTTAACACTACCCACTATTTTGCTGCTACTATCCACCATCGTCCACCATCTTTTCCACCTTGCCCATCTAACGTACACTATGCCACCCACCGCTGTCCGCTATAAACACCATCATTTCCACCATACCCAGTATTATGTCCATTATATTCGCCATCTTTTCCAGCAGCCACCATGGTAGTTTTCCAATAGGGCCCCTTGGTTGGGAACATCTACACAAATGAAGAGTATATCTGAGGTTGAAACTTTTTGCCCAACATATTTAATAATCTAACAGGTCTGGACCCGGGGCGATAATTTTTCAAACCGGATTACGTTTCACAGCCACTGGACCATACCTAATAAGATAAAGGTAATAAGCTACAGAACTGAAGCCAGTGGTATACGTTGCTCTCTGACGTAGCAGAAATTACTTCACATGATGCATTTTTAAGTTAACTGCAGGTTCTGCAGTAGTTTACTCGCGCGGTTGTGTAAGTACGAAACGGTATTGCGAACCTACTTTATACTGTGTACTTCCATGAGCCCCTAGTAAGTGCACAGTGAATTGCCTTTTAGGGACCAAGCACCTCAGGGGCGAGGTTTGTCCGCTGTCCGTTGTCACGGCTACATTATATGGGGGCAACGCTCGGGAACGCTCGGGTTACGTACTATTGTGAGACATAAAAAAAGGTTTAAGAATAGATTTATATCAATCACAATTGTGACAGAACAATATAAAACACCTAAAGCAGAAACCCTTTACACTAGTCGGCGACTTCAACATAGACATTATGGACCTTAGGACCTAGCTTTATCGTCGGCTCATGTCACTTTATGTGGCTCAATTTACATTATATGGAGCAACGCTTGGGCATCATATGTGACACACGAAAAAATGTTTAACAATAGACTAATATCAACCATAATTGTGACACACCAATATAAAACGCCTGCAAACACAAACCCTTTATGCTAGTCGGCGACTTCAACATAGACGTTATGGACCTCAGAACCTAGCTTCGCCCACTCGTCATGATTCACTTCGTGGAGATGCGTGGATTTTTATTGTATAGTTCAAGTGTCAGAATCTGTATTCTGTATTGAAATAGTGTATCCCCCCCCCGCCGTAATGCCCTTAGGCGTTGTGGGTACTATGATAAATAAATAAATAAATAAGCAACGGCGCGTGACATGCAATGGCACGGAGGTGTTTTTGCGGACACCCGTTTTACCTGAGCTTTAAGAGCGCTTAAAAGCGTTTGAGATGAAGAAAAACATTGGTCATGGCACGCAACTAGAACCCCACATCAACGCTGTTTCGTCCCAACCGTTAAACTACCCCGATCCAGCCAGAGGCTAGCAGATTACCACGTAAGGGAGGTGGGGTGGGCGATACTTCTACGATTCCAAGCACAGGACTCTGTGAAATGTGTATGAACCTATTTAACAGCATCGTGCTACAAAATGTCAACGAAAATGCTTCACTTTTTTGCCGAATGAGTAGCGTACGCAAGAGTTTAGGTTCTCGTGGTTTTATCATTTCATGGCACTTTATGCATCGCCATGTAAAACTACATCCGCTTCGCCGCAGCAATGTAGGTTGATTACACGTGTGTTTTAGGGGTGAATCACATCAGGCTCTAGGCTTGTCCGTTGTGCGTTGTCTGCTGTCCGGCAGAGCACGTGCAAGGTACCCACTGTACGCCCACCGTATGTCCGTCACGCCACAGCCCCATGCAAGGTACCCACTATACCCCCACCGTAAGCTTTCATGAGTAGGGAAGCACCCTACTTCATCGCCCATGTAAAACTACATCCGCTTCGCCGCAGCAATGTAGGTTGATTACGTGTGTTTTTAGGGGTGAATCACATCAGGCTCTAGGCTTGTCCGTTGTGCGTTGTCTGCTGTCCGGCAGAGCACGTGCAAGGTACCCACTGTACGCCCACCGTATGTCCGTCACGCCACAGCCCATGCAAGGTACCCACTATACCCCCACCGTAACTTTCATGGAAGTAGGGAAGCACCCTACTTCATGTGCCACTATGCCATTCGTCATTCTGGTGATAAGCGAGGTACACGCTACACATCTGTACTACTGCGCTCTGGCTGCCGATCGGGCTGCCAGTGTCATGGACCACCACCAAATGAACGCTTGAGCGCAGCGGGGTCGTGCGGGGGCCCAGAAGCCTGCGTGCTCCGAACTCCTCTGTTATGAATAAGTTTTCTCCTCCTCTACACATCTGTAAGGCATTATGTGCACTTTGTTTGTGCTGTGGCTGAGGACGATGAAGAATAAGCGCGTTCCAGACTACACATTCTCTTTCTGCCATGGATGAAAACTATAGTGAAAGCGCTCTCGCCAGATAAAGGCAAAGTGCAAACGCCGACAATAAGCTGCTACTTTGGGGGCGAGAGTGCGGCATGCGGCGGCTCAACGTCTACGCAGACAATAAGCTACGCCGGAGGCGGAGCTCGGGAAGCAGTGGCTAAACGGAAACGCCGACAACAAGCTGCTACGCCGCAGTTGGGGGGCGCGGAAACAGCGGCTCAACGGCAAAAACACAATGTATATACTGTACACACGCCGTGTCACTCATTTACATGCGCGAGTGGGCAATGTCACGGGTGATTTACGGTAAGAACGATCCCCAGTGTTTCGCACACTCGTCATGATTCACTTCGTGGAGATGTGGAGATTGTCTAAGCTGCCGGTCTCATGGTCTAGCTGGTGCGCAAGAATAGTTGTCGCACACAGCACCATCAAATAAAGATTTGTTCTCTCATCCCCTGCAGTCACATTTCGTGCATAGTTGAGATGTGGCACCTGGGCGCTGCGGTCGGCGCTGCTGGCTCGCGTTATTAAGGCGATAGCGTTAAAGAGCTCGTTTCGCAGAAATTCCGGCGTCGGTGTCGGCGTCGGCGTCGTTAGTTGTGAGCGAAAAATCATCATCTTGTCCGTGACCGAAAAATCATCATCTTGTCCGTGACCGAAAAATCGAGAAAGATGCAAATAAAATTAATAACAAAAATTCTCGGGTCTGAGTGAGGATCGAACCCGGGTCGCCTGCATAGCAAGCAGGTGTTCTACCACACAGCCATGCATCTGCTTGGATATACTGTGAAAATAATTTCCATGCTTCGCAAACGCAAGCGTCCTTTATATAGGCGTCGCAATATAACATGTAATATCCCAGGAATATTGCGTGGTACAAGCGTAAATTGCCGTCGGGCGTCAGAATATGTGACTATCATAACGATTCCATAGTTTAAAGCCAGCCACCCATTACAAACCGCACACACCTTACTGCGCGTATTCCCTTAACACCACGTAGTGGGAGTGCATAGCAAGTTCGAAAACATTTTCCACATTTGCCGCGCATAATTTCTCCTGGTTTAAACCATACTACCCATTACATAGTATGCACTAAGTGATGGAAGTACGCAGTAGGGACGGGATATCGCTATCGCGTTCAACTCTTAAAGTCGAAGCTTAAGGGTCCCCCCAATTTTTCATTTCGCCAACCCTGTGGGGCCTCTAGTATCTGCCCAGGTTCTGTTGTGTCTGCACAAAATGTTTTTTTTTCGCGCGCTGGGTCAAGCCATGTGGTCTTTATTGTGAAATCAGAAGGTGTGAAGCTAGAGCACAGTGCCAAATTTGGCTATAAATTTCCAAATTCCACGGCGGCCTGACACTGTCCATTTGTTTTCCGAACCAACATTGTGAAGTTGTTACACATCAGTGTCCCTATACCTTAGAGCCTTCGCAGACAGGGGTGAAAAAAATAAAATAGCCGTAGTACGCGACATAAGTATTTTCCAATAACTAATTAATAAACCAGCCCGTGGTGGAATAGGTGGCCTCTCTAACTGTAAAAACAAATGTCGCGTTTTTTTTTTTTCTAAAAGAGTCCAAGCTCCCTTTCAGTGAAACTGAGGAAACCGCAGTTTTTTGCTGCTGGGGAAGCCTGCTCCAACAGTTTTTTGCCAGCGTGCTCATGTCACCAACACACCTCGAATCGATATTGCGGCAAAGATCTATATAACCCACAATCGTCGATATTCAGGAATAAAGTTTGAAATTGGCTCTGGTAGACTGGAACATTTAATTTGGGCTTGAATTGGCTTTGCAAAACTATTTCAAATCGCAGCGAACGAACGATATAGCAACATTTCGCGATAAAATTAGCATCACCCTTGTACTTCTGTCGGTGCCATCCTGTGTTCTATGGGCGTAATGGTGATGACTTGACTTGTCTATGCAAGGAAAAGGCGCGCCATTCCGAACTGTTCGCAGCGTTTTCTTGTTCTTGGCATATACTGAAGGCCTTCAAAAATGCTTCTGCTCTGCTTATTGTTCTTATCTCGGTTTATGCCGTGGCATTTCGTATCACTTCATTGATTAGATTGGTACCCAATGCCTTCATTTTATTTGGTTGGTTGGTGAAACTTAATAATCCTGAGAAACGTGACTGGCACGCATTGGGCTCCCCCAACGTAGGGACGGGCAGGCTAAGCCTGACCGCCGCATCGAGGGCTCTCTGGACGACCCAAAGCTGATTCCCAGTGTTGGAGCTTCCGATGGCGGAGCACCACTTGGCTTGGATGGCTAGATCACTGTCCAGTAACGAAAGGCATTGCCAGAGCGTGGACTCTAAATTAGCTACCTCCTCGCAACGGGGGCACGAGCTGCTAATGTAAGTATCCGGATAAAATTTGTGAAACGAAGCCAAATTTGGGTACGAACCCGTCTGTCAGAGTCTGAGTAACAGGGGCTCTGTGTAACTTTCTGTGACGATGGGGGTTAGACCCTCCTGCTTAAATAGAAATGCTGTGAAATCTCGTATGTGATGGGCTGATCTATGTTTTCCAACATCGTGAGCAAGGGGAGAACCTTCGTGAGCGCACAACGTCACGCCACCTTAGACGCCTTGGAGTGGGCCAGCTCGTTGAGGTTGGTTGGGCCTCCCTCAATATGGCCGATGTGACCACGAATCCACGTTAAGATATGATTGGAAATGTCTGCCACCTGAGATACGGCGTGCTTCGTTGGAAATTGCACCGACAACAAAAACAAGATACAAGGTGAAAGCGCAAAGCCAGGGACGGCTGCTCGAGAGTCATTGATTATGTTCCAACGCTTCTCTTCAAGGAGAGTGATGGCGGTTGTTTACTATTTTAAATATACCGTCTTGGAGCGATAAAGGGCCTGATACTGTAGCAGAAGACTCGAAAACAAACACTAACAGGAAGAAAAAATTAGGAAAGTCAGCCGCTTACGCTTTATGTTCAAGTATTGCCCTACAACACCATGACCGTCAATAAGTACCAACTCGCCCCAGGGAGACGAATTGTGGAACGAAAGCACGATAGCATAGATACTAGGACAGAAATGAAATTGATTGGATGCGGCCATGTTAGTTGTTTTGTGTTGTCTCAGCTCTCGCTTAATAAATCTGGCACAGTTTGGTTGAAACAGATGAAGGATTTGGCTTAATTTTATACGAAACTACCTTTTTTGAGTACGTCACAATAAAAACTGCCGCATTTTTATTGCAATTGTTTTCAAAGTCACAGATACTTAGGCGAGCTTTACGCGCTCCCGTGAACTTTAGCCCTGTTTCGGTTTCTGGATGAGGCTTTTAGGAAGAAGAAAATGGCGACGTTTCCATGAAGCTGGGAAAGACTTGAAACAATAAAATCGCACGATCCTGAAGACTAATCTGGTTGCTTCTAGGTTGTTTCTAGGCCTTAGATAGGTGATGCAAGTTGTTTCTAGGTTGCGTCTAGGTCGTTACTAGGCTTTAGCTAGGTGATGCTAGGTTTTAAATGCGAAGCATTTCTTAGCGAACTACGGCGACATTGAGCGTATCTATCTAGCTATCTATCTATCTAGCTATCTATCTAGCCGCCTACGACTTTGTGCTCTCCTGGCCGTATCGTTAATGGGATTTATACCAAATTTGGTATGGCATAACATGACTGTATGACGAACATAAATGGCTGGTCATATCATGAAAATCATGACTAACTTGTCATGAAAAGTATGATTTACATGCCGCACTCATGGCGCGCTCGCGGCCGTTTCGTTAGCTTGACATACACCAAATTTGGGATTGAGTGACATGAGTGTATGACGAACATAAATGACAAGTGGTAATATGAAAACCATGACTTCATGAGTGACATGACTTGCATTCCACGCTCATAGCGCGCTCGCGGCCGTTTCGTTAGCTTGATATACACCAAATTTGGTATTGAGTGACATGACTGTATGAGGAACGTATATGACAAGTGGTAATATGGAAATCATGACTTGTCATGTGCGACATGACTTGCATGCCACGCTCATGGCGTGCTCGCGGCCGTTTCGTTGGCTTGATATACACCAACTTTGGTATATCGCGACGTGACTGTATGACGAACATAAATGACAAGCCGTAATATGGAAATCATGACATGTCATGAGCGACATGATTTGCATTCCACTCTCATGGCGCGCTCGCGGCCGTTTCGTTAGCTTGATTTACACCAAATATGGTATTGAGTGACATGACTGTATGACGAACATAAATGTCAAGTGGTAGTATGGAAATCATGACTTGTCATGTGCGACATGACTTGCATGCCACGTTCATCGCGTGCTCGCGGCCGTTTCGTTTGCTTGATATACACCAAATTTGGTATTAGTGACATGACTGTATAACGAACATAAGTGGCAGGTGGTAACATGAAAATCTTGACATACATGTCGTCTACAATGCCATTTACATGCCACGCTCATGGTGCGCTTGCGCCCAGTTCGCTAGCTTGACATACACCAAAATTGGTATATCGCGACGTGACTGTACGACGAACACAAATGACAGGTCGTAACAGGTAAAACATGGCATTCAAATTATGTAAAACATGATTTGCTTTTTCCTGGCTGCTTCACATTACATCGATTCCCACAGTGCGTGGGATCTGCCGGCTTTTTTCTACGTTGATTCTCACCGCAAATAGGTTTGATTTAAACCACAGACAGCCAAAATCACGTACGACACGGATGTTCAAACTCCAGATACAGAAACTCGGGCTGAAACCAAGCGTTCGCACCTCTCATAGGTCTACGGGCACGTCGTCGTTGGTGTAGGCCTTGCATCGCTTCGGAGTCTTCTCGCAGCCGCCGTTGCCTTTCCTGCTACCTAGTGTTCCCTCGTTGTACGTACGCGGGGTCTTCCGCGCGCCGCCGTCGCTTCGCAGTCATTCCTTGTTGGGTGAACTGTTGACTTCTTCATTTTTAGGAGCGACGCTCTTTAGGCTGGCATGCCACCGTCGCCACCGTCGAAGCTCCCTGACACGGTCCCAGTTGTGGCGTCTCCCCTTCACGCGGGAGGATAAATGAGCTTTATGAGCGCTGGAACGCGGATGGCGTCTGAACGATGTGCAAAGCGTGAGAATGCGAACGCATGCGAAACGGAGGCAGATTAGCCTCCCTCTGCGTCTTTCTTCGTCTCTGTCCTTTCCTTTCAAACCGGCGAACGCGCGTTCCCGCCACTGAGCGCAGCAGACGCTCTCCGCGCGTGCGGCGCAAACAAGGCGCGCGGTGCAACAAAACACGCACCCCTCTCCCACCTGTCTCCCTCTCACTGCGCTGTGCGCGCGCACACTCACTCGCTCAGTCGTTCCCGCCACCGAGCGTAGCAGATGCTCTCCCCCACCCGCTCCCCACCCTACCACCTTCATGATAGCCAGCAGCGAAATTAGGCGCATAGTCCTTTGCATCCCATTTCTGAGGAGCTTCCCTCATCCGTTGTATTCGTACACGGAACCATAGAGTTTCCGAAAATTAACTAATAGGGACTCTGGCGCTGCGATCGTTCAGACATCATAGGAAGGATGGGTTTTCCTTGAGAAGGGAGGTCTGAATATTCGCTGAAAGAACTTATGTGGGAAAGCTGCGTCGTTACTGTATACTGTAAAAGCAAAAAAAGCTCAGAGATCAGAGTGTAGCGACAGGGAATCATTCGAAGGATATCCTAGAATTTCGCCATGCTATTTCCGGGGTGTCTCATGCGTTGCGTCAATGCGCGCTTCACTATCTTGGTCGAGTCTGGCGTGAGCTGCTTTCGCTTAGCTGCGCCACGCCCAGTATGCTGCAAAATTAAATAAATGACATTTTTTCTTGACGTACGTATACGGGATAACGTTTAATACAGTTCCGCATGATACTTCGTATTTAAAAATAGCGCATTGACTGCCACTTTTCCTGTTGTGTCATGTTTCTTGGGTTTATCAACTAATGCTTAACGTGTCGTGCCGCTGCTGGCAATGTGCCGTGTAGGAAGCAAGGAGTAGGAAGAAGACACCAGGTGGGTGAAGCAAATGATAAGCAGTGCCTAGTGCAGCGTAATCCATGAAGGGAAGATGACAGGCTGGCACTTGTCGAGACAATGTCGATGTTGCCAGCTTGTCAAGAAAACTCTAACTTCAAGTTTTCTTCAACGCAGTGTGGCAGTGAGTAATTTAAATTTCTCCTGCGTTTAGACAATGTGCAAGACACTCCAACAACGCTCCTTATATAGAAGACACTATATAGAATACTGAGTTCGTAAAAAAATTGTGCTAATGGGCCATTCTAAATCCCTGCTATTTAGCAAAATTTGATTCTCGCCGCCAGTGCTTAATATGCATTTTCATTAGTTAGCGTTTCCTAGTTCTTGATTGCAACCATTGCTCCTGCCATGATTTCAGCGTATTTTCTCTTGCCCGTTTCTCGAAATGCCGATTGCGTATCACTGCATTATACCAATTGTCCCAACCGCCATGGTTACGATCATTTGACAGTCATGGCGGAAGAACCTACGCAGCACGCCCCCCATCAACTTGTTGGTCCAGTTGGCTTACGCTGCGCTGTGACTAAGTACAGCTCATACAGAAGAGTGACTTCACCTGTTTTACTGTGCGATATCAGTAAAGAAGGAAGGAATACCTTGAACGGTGACTGCGGCAGGCGTTGTTCCCCCAGCTGAAAAAAAAACATGTTTCATTTCGAATTGTCATTTTTCTATTGCAGGAAATCAAGAAAGCCAATCTAGATGGCATTTACGCACTTTACTTGCTTCTTTGATCGCTTGCCGCGTATGAAGAGCAGAAAAAAAAATGCACAAGAGGTCATGCGATGAATCAGAAATAAAGAAACTCCCCGCCTTTACATCCTGTGGAGATGGCGGACCAAAGAAGATGAAAGGGGTGGGCCTGGTGCTCATAATAATAATAATACTTTATTAACCTTTTCAAACAGGAACAATGTAGTACAGAATTGGCCTGCCAAAGCCACATTGGGCTTGAGGGGCAGAGCCGACAGACAGCGGACAACAGGAATTGCTTAGCTTCAGACCATACGAATACACACATTTTTTTTCATTTTTTTTTCTCGCGCATACCTGCAAAATATAGAACCGCGTGTACAGCAATGCATGAGGAAATAAAACTGTTGCTATTACGTGTGACGTCACCTAGCCTTGTAAGAGTTAACAATTCGTACTTGGAATAGCCACAGTACATCACAGGGTTTATCACGAAGCTATTCCACAAATTCGATGATTAGCGAAACTGCGCAGCCCACGGCA
>JALIZH010016511.1:0-97908 GCA_030522465.1 Rhipicephalus appendiculatus | reverse complement strand
GGGTACGTTCATTTGCACATTTTTTATTTCCAGGTACTGTTGGCCGATTTGGCCGTTACAGGGGTGGGGTACAAATGTGACACAAATCAAACATGGTTCACATGAACTAGCAATGTACAGTTTATACATGAAATCTAGAATTCACAATGTGTCATATATACATAAGTTGCAAGAAAAGAAAAATCTGACGTAATAACCATCACGTCAAACATAAGCTCCAATGCAAAGACATAAAGCTGCAACGCACAGGCGATAAAAAAAAATACAACACGATATTTCATTCTACAATTTACGTTATACAT
Organism: Rhipicephalus appendiculatus; assembly: GCA_030522465.1. Taxonomy (NCBI): domain Eukaryota; kingdom Metazoa; phylum Arthropoda; class Arachnida; order Ixodida; family Ixodidae; genus Rhipicephalus; species Rhipicephalus appendiculatus. The sequence goes on along the minus strand of JALIZH010016511.1, from coordinate 97,606 downwards.
ACATCACAATTTTAAATTCCATAACTCTCATGAAATATGTGATATTAGCAACAAAAAAGAAAAAAAAGAAAGATTTAGCATTCAAGAAGATTTACTCAAAAAATATTTCGTAGTGCTGGATTCAAATTTTTCTAAAGTTTCACAATCCCGTATAGCCTCCGGTAAATTGTTCCAGTCTGTGATGGTTCTAGGAAAATAAGAGTATGCATATGTGTTTATACGAGATTGGGGGGATTACAAAATTTCTGTGGCAGTCACTGCGCAGGTTTCTAACATGTGGTGGAATGAGGTATGGCGCTACATCAAAGTTAAATGTATTTCGAGAGAGCAAAAACAAGAATTTTAGTCTGGCTATGCGACGGCGTTCCAAAAGGGTAGGCAAGTTTAATTCTCGCAGCATCTCTGTCACAGAATCAGTTCGGGAGTACCTTGAAAGAATAAATCTAGCCGCCCTTCTTTGCACTCGCTCAATTCTATTGATTAATCCTTTCTGATAAGGGTCCCATATGATGCTTGCATATTCTAGTGTAGGCCTTACTATTGTAATATACGCTGTTAATTTTACTGGTGCTGGAGCGAGCTTTAATTTGCGACGTAAAAACCATAGCTTCTTTTCAGCGGCAGAACAAATATTATTGATATGTTGAGCCCAGTTGAGGTCTTTAGATATTGTCACTCCTAAGTATTTACATTTGTGAACGGTAGCTAGTACAGTGGTGCTTAGTTGATAATCAAAGTTCAGGACGTGCTTAACCTTGTTTGTGACGCGTAAAACAACAGTTTTTTCTTTATTTAGCTGCATTTTCCAAGCTTCACACCATTTTTCAACAGACACCAGAGCGTCGCTGAGAATTTTTTGATCACTGGAGGTAGATATTTCCCGATAAATTAAACAATCGTCGGCGAAAAGCCGCACAGTAACATCGTCACTCATATCCGAACATATGTCATTAATATAGACGAGAAATAATACCGGTCCAAGGACAGAACCCTGGGGAACGCCGGAAGTAACTGTTAAACGATCGGACTGGTGGCCGTTTATGTCCACGTACTGTGTCCTGCGTGACAGATATGACCTTATCCATTCCACTATATTGCTATTTATTCCAAGGTGCTTCAGTTTTATAATTAGCTCGTTATGGGGAACCCTATCAAATGCTTTTGAGAAGTCAAGGCATATTGCATCTACCTGTTTTTCATTATCTATTGCTTTTGAAAAGTCCTGAATGGTTTCAACAAGCTGCGTTACAGTTGACAGTTTTTGCCGGAAGCCATGTTGGTTGGGATGTAGCGCTTTCGTGTTTTCTAGGTACTTATATATTGCTTTTGATATTATGTGTTCGAGGAGTTTGCAGCAGACGCAAGTTAAAGAAATTGGTCGATAATTTTCAATATTCTGCTTGTCTCCGGTTTTGTGTATCGGGATAACTTTTGCAACAAGCCAGTCGTCTGGGACCTGTTTTTGTTGCAAGGATGCATTAAAGATAATTTCTAAGTAGCGAGCAACCCATTCAGCGTATCGTCGCAAAAAGGCATTTGGAATTCCATCCGGACCAACAGATTTTTGTTCTTTAATGTTTAAAAGTAGCGATAGTATCCCTTCATAGGTGATTCGTACTTCGGGCATATCTGACACGCGTGAAAGTGATGTAAGTGTAGCAGGAGAAGTACAGCTAGAAACATTTGAAAAAACAGACTGGAAGAACTTATTATGGTAGGAGGCAATTTTCGAACAGTCGGTTATGATTTCGTAGTTAACAACAATGCTGTATTGATTTGGAGCGGTTTGTGACAAGTGACGCCAAAACTTTTGCGGGGAAGACACCATGAAGTCCGTAAGTGTTTCCTCGTAATATTTCTTTTTTGCTTGCTTAAGCTTTATGCGCAACTCTGCAGATAGGTCAGCTATCTTTTCACGATTTTTCGCTTTCCTTTGCCTTCCTATTTTTCGCTTCAGACGAACAATCTCTCGCGTTATCCAAGGATTACGCTTATTTCTTCTCTTTTTTCTTAGTGGTACGAATGAATTTACACAGTGCAAGATAATGGTTTTGAATCTTACCCACAGTGCATTGACGTCATCGTCAGGGCTCAGACTGTCTAGATGAAGGGATAAATAATCTATAATGCTCGTGTCGTCAGCTTTTGCAAAATTGGGGGCGTGCACAATGCATTCTTTAACATTTCCTGCAGGGACATTGGTTTTGATTTGTACAAACACAAGTTGATGGTCTGATATGCCATCTTGAACTGCTACTTGATAATTTTCAAACCGACCATCCAGAAATACTAAGTCTAAGATGGACTGCACAGTTCCCGTTTTTCGCGTGCTTTCCTCTACTACCTGTGTTAAATCGTTAGCGAATGCAATGTCAAGCAACACTTCACAGTCAGCTCGTTCCCGTGATTCTATGTTAATTGTGCTCCAGTCAACCCCCGGCAAATTAAAATCCCCGGCAATTATTAACCATTGGCTCCGCGCCTTTTGTTGTTCTAAGTAGTTTTGCAGGGCCTCTAAGTATTCGATCGATGCGTTAGGCGATCTATAGATCGCTCCTATTACGACTAAAGCAGTTCCCAATTTGATTTGGCACCAAGCGCTCTCGTGGTTAGGGATACCGTTCAACCTTACGCATTCAATATTTTCCTGTAGTATAATTGCAACACCTCCTCCCCTAGAGTCTCGGTCATTACGTATGATCTTAAAACCTGGAGGTAACAGCTCGCAATCTTGTATTTCTGGTCGCAGCCATGTTTCGCTAACAATAACTAAATTTCCGTCATTTATGCCAAATTTCAAGCTTGAGAGATGCGCTGATTGTTTACAAATGAATTTTAAAGATTGTCTGCAAACGCCCACCTGGCTTCTCACAGTTATTGGCAACATTGCGTGTGTGACGTGTTGGTTTGCCGGTCGACGGAAGTGACGCACCGATGGGTTCGCTAACTTGGGCCGCTACAGCGTATATTGTGCTGGCCACAAGACGACGGTGTTTGGCCGGCGCTTCGCTGGTTTGGCGAGCGATTTTCTGTTCTCTGTGGAGGAGCGTGTGACATTCCGCGCCGGCGGGACGAGCATGCCTTGCACGACTTCCGGTTCGTAACAAACTACTACGTCACACGTAGACAGTACACTTGGTTGGGTTTCGGTTTCGGTATTGCGCCTTTTTGTTTATTAAAAAATTATTTTCGAATTTCCTGAGCATTTCAGCTATCGGGCGCGTGACAAGAGTGTCTCAGGAACATAAAAGCACCATTACCCTGACAAGGTCAAAAAAATCGCCGGAGTTGACCTTTAAAACCAGTTTGGTTTGATCGTGTTAGCGCTGAAGACCAGTGGATGTTCCGCTGATTGAATGTCCAACAATTATAATACAGGCATTGAGATTCTTTTTAGTTAAAGGGACCCACAACCAATTTTTATAGTACCCGTTTTCTTGAGTGCAACTGAAAGCTTACCGGTCAGAGCTTGTAATCACGGAATGGTAACGCGGAAAACGCCGTAGAACATTTATCATCAGAATTTTTCGATGTGCGGCGATTATGCAGTGTGCGGCGATTATGCATTCGAATGAGTTCAGCTATAGTTCACTATTCGTCTTCTGAAGTCATTTTCCCCGTGTGGCAGCCAACTAATGTCATTAAACGCAAATGTCATTAGGTGCAAATGACATTAGAACTTCTCGTGTGACAGAGGTATTAATTACTCTAATGAGAGCATGAACACAAGAATGAGGTGTAATCATTTCAGTGTATGGCCTTATTAGATTGCAGTATCTTTTCTGTAGTATCTACAGTGGCGTAACTAGATAGGATGGCGCCCATGGCAAATATATTTCCGCGCCCATCATGACGGTAATGATAGTGATTATTATTATTATTATTATTAATATTATTATTATTATTATTATTATTTGGGCAAGAAATCCATCTGGCTGGTTGTTTAGGCAAGCGAATGAGCAATTTCTTGATTGATTGTTCACTACAGTGCACTAAAGCCGTCTTGCACGTCCACGCATCGTACGACACACCAGAAGTTCACAAGGTTAGAACAAATGTGAAAGAAGAAATGGACCTCACCCGTCACCTGTTGTCGTCTCGCTTTACACGAAATATGCGAAGTTCGTAAATTACATACAACCACACAAAACAGAACGATGAAGTAGGCATGTAAACGGTTCTTATCCTTTAGGCTATATCCCCATGAAAAGTATTGTTCCATAATATTTATTGCCTACATCCAATCTGCATACTATATGCCTTTTTTTATATCAATGCTAATGATTCGTTCAAAAATTCCTTCCGGCAAACCATGTTGTCGCATATATTATTGCCTTTTACGACGCCAGTGCTAATTTTGATCGTGAACAATGGTTGTCAGAAAAAAAAAACGCGTTCTTTATATTTGACATATACCATGGCACAAGCGCATTACGAAAGGAGCTGTCGCTCTCCGGTCACACATTTCCGCCGCCGGCTCCACTATCGACCAGGAGTCTCAAACACGCGGCCCGCTGACCTCTTGCCGGTGAACCGTGGCCCGCACGTGACTGTCTTGATCGCACGCACGTTTTCTTCTTTTTTTTTTTCTCCTAGTAAGTGCGGTTACGAGCTACACAGGTATGACTTGTCTAGAGCATTTTTTTCTTGAGGGAAACCCTGCGGCCAACATGTGTTGATACATAACCGTGAAACAAAGCTCTATATTTCAGAATTGTCGTCGAGATTTTAGTCATTTTGGGGGTAGATTTATGTTGTTGGAATCCCGGTGCCAAATCGCCTTCAGAAATGACCCATATATGAGACAGGGGGAAAGGTATTTCAAATGGCAATGTTAGCCATTTGAAACATTAGTCTTTTTTGTGTGTATGTTTTGTGCCCTATCCGGACCAGTGGCGGATCCAAGGGGGGGGGGGGGGCGATTGGGCGATCGCCCCCCCCAAAGCCACCGACCCCCTCCCCCCGGCACCTTCTCGACAGCAGTTTTTCGGCACATGGAATTTTTTAGGCCGCTGCGGCGAACTTGGCTGTCAGGTGTTGTGAACGAATCTACTTCCCCCCAAAAAGGAGGATAACGACGTGCACATACGTGCACAGCTGTGCAGGTGTCCTCGAAGGCGGCCGCGTGAACCACGCCGAACGCGCTTTCCCATGCATTTCTTCCACTTGCCGGTGCGACGTAGTTTTCCCTGCCTTGGGATCTCCGTGGAAAGCAGCTCGTTTTGGAGGAAAAAAGGGGGAGCGAGGACAACTACAGGCCGGCGCGAGGGCATTGCCTGCTGCCCCGGCGCCGATTGGAATGTGTCGTACCAAGTCTCCATTCATCCTTTCCCTATTGCAATCGGCCACGACCAATGGAGGAGGAGAAGGCTCGGCGTCGTCAGTCGAGATCTGAATATGTCTCTGTAATCATCTTACTCACTGTCAATATTTGTATGTACAACTGTTGAAAGAAAAGTGTGTTCCTCGAACGCCTGTACCCACTGAGACGGGGTCGGTAAGAATGGAACGTGGTGCGCGCGTCTCCTTCCTTGCATGATTAGAAACGCTGCGACCAGCGACGCTACGTATAAGCAAAGCGCGAGCGCTGTAGAGTCCAACGCGACCGGCGTCCGTTTGCGCGCCCCGGTGCCCACTTGGCACCGTGCCAGGGCACGGCTGGTGGGACGGACGGGCGACCAGACGGGCGGACGTGAGCATGAGACATTAAAGGCCTTCGCCTTAAAGTTTCGTGTATATCAAGCTGGCGAAACGGCCACGAGAGTGTCATGAGCGTGGCATGCAAGTCATGTCACTCATGACATGTCATGATTTCCATATGACCACTTGGCATTTATGTTCATCATACAGTCACGTGACGCAATACCAAATTTGGTGTATATCAAGCTAGCGAAACGGCCACGAGAGTGTCATGAGCGTGGCATGCAAGTCATGTCACTCATGACATGTCATGATTTCCATATGACCACTTGGCATTTATGTTCGTCATACAGTCACGTGACGCAATACCAAATTTGGTGTATATCAAGCTGGCGAAACGGCCACGAGAGTGTCATGAGCGTGGCATGCAAGTCATGTCACTCATGACATATCATGATTTCCATATGACCACTTGGCATTTATGTTCGTCATACAGTCACGTGACGCAATACCAAATTTGGTGTATATCAAGCTGGCGAAACGGCCACGAGAGTGTCATGAGCGTGGCATGCAAGTCATGTCACTCATGACATATCATGATTTCCATATGACCACTTGGCATTTATGTTCGTCATACAGTCACGTGACGCAATACCAAATTTGGTGTATATCAAGCTAGCGAAACGGCCACGGTAGTGCCATGAGCGTAGCATGCAAGTCATGTTTCACATGACATGTCATGGTTTCCATATTACCACTTGTCATTTATGCTCGTCATACAGTCATGTCACGCAATACCAAATTTGGTGTGTATCAAGCTAGCGAAACGGCCGTCAGCGCGCCATGAGCGTGGCATGTAAATCATGTTGTACATGACATGCAGGTCATGATTTTCATATTACCACTTGTCATTTATGTTGGTCATGCAGAAATGTCGCATCGTACCAATTTTTGGATATATCAAATTATGGAAACGGCCTCAGGAGCACTATGGCCATGGCGTGTAAATCATACTTTTCATGACAAGTTAGTCATGATTTTCATGATATGACCAGTGATTCATGTTAGTCATACAGTCATGTTATGCCATACCAAATTTGGTATAAATCCCATGAACGATATGGCCAGGAGAGCCCAAAGTCGTAGGCGGCTAGATAGATAGATAGATAGATAGATACGCTCAAAGTCGCCGAAGTTCGCTAAGAAATGCTTCGCATTTAAAATGTAGTCCTGAATGTCGACGCTCCAAGGTCTCCTAACCATTCGTGGTGATGTTCGACACCCACGTACGCGGCCCCCCAGTCAACAGTAGCGTAGCCAGAAATTTTTTTCGGGGGGGGGGGGGGGGTTCAACCATACTTTAGGTATGTTCGTGCGTGCGTTTGTATGTGTGCGTGCATATATACGCAAGCAAAACTGAAAAATTTCGGGGGGAGGGGGGTTTGAACCCCCCCAACCCCCCCCTTGGCTACGCCACTGCCAGTCAACACCCCGCGGCGAGAAATGCACCCGTCACTTCTACCTCGGCACGCCGCGAAGCTGCGAACCCCCGCTTTTTCGAAAGCGAGCTATCCGCTTCCTACCCGCATCCCATAAGAGACCTTCACACAGAACTGGAATGTGCGTTGATCGCCTGCTTGAGCATGCCAACAATGTTACCGACACTCGGTTATTGTAAGGTCCTTTACAGAAGGGGAAATCTTCCGGAAAGTCGTTTATGAGCAGTGAAGAGTCTCCCTCTCGGCAATGTTCCTTTTAGGAAAACCAGATTCCACGTTCCTACAGACAAGCCAGCGGGACCGCGATGGGGAGGCGATCTACGTTACAGCTGCGAACCTCACAATGGAGCACGCAGGAGACAGCACTACGCTCCTTTATGGACAAGCCGAAAGTACTTGTAAGGTACCTGGAGCACTGATTCTGCGTCATAAAAAATCAGCTGTAGACAGCTTCCTCGAACATCTGAATTCCGTCGACCAGGCAATACAGTTCACGGTGAAGCGAGACGGGACGCTTCCGTTTCTCGATTTTGCAGTCAAACGGCAGGGTGAGCGCATGACCTTCACGGTGTACAGAAAGCCAACGCACACCGGCGGGTATTTGCATTTCACGTCCTGTCATCCGATTGCCCACAAACTTTCGTGGTTTCGGCGCTCCTTTCACGTACAAGAATACAATCTGCACGTCACAAGGGGAGAGAAAGAGAGAAGAGGATCGCCGCCGAGATACTTAAGAACGGGTACACGGAAGCGTTTATCCGCCGGGTGTCACGCCGTGTATCGAGAGGACAACCATCGTACCGCGGAGAGGCACCAGCGAAAGACACGCTACGCGACCCCCTCCCTCCCTGGCCATCCCACCGGCAACAATAGGATCGAAGAAGCCAGCCCAGCTCATCGTCATCCCTATATGTGCCGGGCATCAGTGGATAGCTCTCCAGGATTCTCGGAAAAGCGGGGGGTCACGGTGATTCACAAGCCTGCGTCGACGCTCACCCACTTTCTACCGCGGCCGAAGGATCGGCCTTGTTGTAAGGAGCAAGACCAAGGCGTAGTCTACAAGGTGCTGTGTTCTGAGTGTCCAGCTAGCTACATAGGCGAGGGCAAGTGTTTCCCGGGAAGAATACGCCAACATAAGAACGACGTCAGGAAGATGGAAGTGCAACGCAGCGCTCTTGCACAGCACTGTGAGAAGCACGACCATAAGGTCGACTTTGACGGTGCTTCTGTTCTAGAAACAGAAGCAAGACATCTGGGAAGGAGGCTCTTGCTCGTGTCCTGGTACATTCAGAACACACCTGCGAACGTGAACCGCTCGCTTGGAACAATGCCCTCAGTATACATTCACGGCCTCCGAAACGTGAAGGAAAGGGAAAGCCTGAGCCGTGGTGAAACAAGATGCGCCTATGCTTCCGTGACCAACACAGCCACCCCCCTGAGGAAGGGACCGAATTGGTCCCGAAACGTCGGGCTCTCTACGAACTTGGCTGGAGCTATTACAAGTGAGAGTGGAATGGAGATCTTGTAACACGAGCAGCGGGGGACATCCATGAAAAACAAAAGAGACGGTGCGTCAAACAAGAGACGGTGCGTCATTGCAATGCTTTGTTTCAGGAAGGGTTGTAAGCCCTCATGAGCTACGAAGTAAATTCTGAATTTTTTCGAAGACGGCACACAATAAGGGGAAAGAAGGATCTCCTCCATATGCTCTGTCTCTCCACATCTTTTCGACCCTTTCTGCTTTCCTATGCACGTTTCCAACGAAGGCTTCTTCGATCATCCGAGGCGAAGGTGACGGAGAGAGAGGCACACACACAGGGCGCCACTTCCAACAATGTTTATGCTTTTTTGGCGCCGCTAGCGCCGCCTCTGATGAGTGGTTCTGAGGGGGGGGGGGGGGGAGGCACTAATTTCTGTCTCCCAAGGGGGGAGACGGCTAAGCGCTTACCCTCTTAGCTGCTGTAAATATGCGTGACCGTCCTCCCCCTCCCTCCGATGGCAGCCGTAAATTTTATTCACCGAAGAACGACACCAGGAGGGAGCGTAGAACCACAGGCTAGAGCACTGCACGGGCCCGGGCCGGCCCGAAAGCCCGGGCCCGGCCCGGCCCGCGGGCCGGGTCGGGCCGGGTAAGTAATTGTTAGATCGGGCCCGGGCCGGGCTCGGGCCCATGAGCTTCGGTCCCGGGCCGGGCCCGGGCCTGGGTCAGGCCCGTATCAGGCCCGACTCTCATACACGTCGGCAATGGCGCGTAATGCTGTTTGGCTTTGTTGTTTTGGGGCATTTAGTGTCCCGAACCTATTCAGGCTATCTGAGACGCTGCAGTGGAAGGCTCCGGGTAATTTAGACCACCTGAAGTGCATTAGCGTGCACTGAAATCGCACAATACAAGACGTCTCGCATTTTGCCTCCGTCGGTATGTTACGTATAATTTCTGGAAATTGTCTCATATATGTTCCCGCCATTATATTGAGTGAAACACGTACTTGGGTACCGTGTATCAAAAGAAATGGTATAGCTGAGCAGCACTGCGGCAAGAGTGAAGCAACGGTGCACTGCCCAGATTAGTGCATATAAGATGTGCCAATCGGCATCATGGGAAACATTTCGAGAATGCAGCTACGCTCACATGCCCCCCGCGCCTGCTTCCGCCTTCGCGACTCTGTAGACTGGTCAACGCGACTACGAAGATACGCAACGCGTGTTCGGGCGAACACAAAACTACGAGACACGCAACCAACGCAACGAATTCTAAAAGACCGAGGATAGACAGAGAGGGGGAGGCGTAGGCGCCGCGCCACCACGGCGCCCGTCTCCGTTGGCGAGCCACGGCGCCGCAGCGGCGCCGAACGCCGAACGCGTGATATGTACAGCGCACACGGCAGCGTCTTCATCACGGAAGCCAATCGACGCACGCTTCACGAGAGTCACGTGATTCCTGCAGAAATATCAACTCACTGTCTCTCTGGCTCGACATTTGAAAAGGGGCTAAGTGGATAACCAGAGTCACGGTACCGAGTGTAGTTCTGCAATTCTGTAAATGAACTGCTCGTTACATTAAGTTGAAAACCTCAGCGTCACCGAGCGTTATTGACGTCGATTACACTGTTCATCGGCACCACCGGCTCTTCAACTGGGCTTGATTTCATAGCCTCATGAGTTTCTAGGGCTACTTCATCAGTCGATGACATAACTGGAATTGACTCTGAGGTAAGTTAGCAGTTTTTAAGCTTTCTTCGCTCTACTACAGTCACAAAGCTTTACTATCACGGATGTACAGTGCGAAAGGAAAGTCCAGGACATTCATTTTAAGTTTGTAGACAGAATGTCGTCGTGTTTCGTCGGGTCACTAATTTCCTCATTTCGGTTTAATACGTCCGACTGAATTGCTGTGAATGGGTATTGGTTTCGCACCCTTTACAATTTTTCTTTCTTTTTGCATTTTTGCTTTCTTTACCAGCTGTCTTACCGAGCGCCTCTTTTGTAAGACGCAGTGCTAAGGTGCCGTATGTTACCACGCGCGCTTTCGTATTAATCTTGCGCTTTGTAGTGACTTTTCTTTTGAAACACACAAATACAGTTAAAACTCGATTTAAAGGGACCCTGAAACGGTTATTTGAAGCTTTGTCAGCGTTTAGGCTAGAGCATCATCGAACCATTGGCACCACAAATTTCGCTGCACGCCGTGTACCAAGGCGGCTACGGCCAATTATATCATACCCTCCTTCTTACCCCCTGCCTTGCCTCCTCAACTCATGATACACGCTGGCATCGCTGGCGATCGCAGAGCTCATGTGAGCACACTCGATGATTTGAGCTTCGCCCGGCGATGACCTCTGAGACTGCACGCCGACAGGTTGCGTGCATCTCGGAGACCATAGCCCCAGTGCGCCCGGCAGCACGCACGCCGTCTGGCAACAGAGACATCGCGGAGGGGTTGATATCTGCTCCGACAGGTGCCGCCACCCTACCAGCCAATTTTTCGTGCGCGCACACCGCAGCCAATCAGATCGTGCGCAGACTGCGTGTCATACTGGGGAGGGGCGGTTGAAAACGCGTTGGGCTGAGCCGCAGTGATCTGCAGCGATTCGCAGCTTTATAGCGTTGTAATCAATTACACATTGTACGCAGAGAGCTTAAATTAGTCTGTGAATGAGCCTTAGGACTTGGTCTACTGGCTCAATGTGTTTGTACAAAATCGTCAAAACCGTTTCAGGGTCCCTTTAACGAATTTGAGGGGAGCCGCGAATTATTTCGTTAAATCGAAAACTTCGTTAAATCGAAGACGGCATTTCGCGGTTACTTAATTCGGTACATTCGATTATATGGCGTAGCGGCATCCGGAAGGCTACCATGGCATCATATTTGCGTAGCGTAAAGGCGCGAAAAATTAAATAGCGGCCTTAGGAAACGACGGCCACCTCCAGGGTGTATGAAGCAACAAAAATTGTTAGCTTAAAATAAAGTTGCTTCTCTCATAAAGTTGCTTCTCTCTCTGTTACCTCAGCAATAAGGGCCACAGGTGACAACATATTTATTTCCCAGCAAAGAAGTCGGTGATCTTGGCTTGCTTGTGTTTTCTTAGCAATGGCCACGCAGTTTAAATTGGAAAAAGGTGTTCCGCGATGTTGCCGTTTGCTCGCAATCAATAACTTTTGGGGCGTTATCTAAAAATAGACAAAGAATGATCAATTCTCTATCTCATTTTCCAAAAAAAAAAGGCTTGTTAAATCGGGACGGATCTCGAAATTTGTTTCGTTATATCGAGTTAGTCAAAGTACGGGACCCTACGGGTGTCTGAGGGGGGAATCGGGGTATCTTCGTTAAAGATCAAGAATATTCTACTAAGGCCGCGCTAGAAGGCATCCCGCGCCTACACGCACACGCACCTAGGCATTCGTATGTGTTCTCGTAAGTGCGACTTGGTCGCGAGCTGCACGTTTCAGGTTTGTTAAGCTATAGATTATGCGGCTCTTTCTCCACCATCCTCTTATATATATTTGGGAGAAATAAAAGTTCGTTTCATTGACTGATGGATTTATTCGTTTTAATTTTATGTAAGGAAAATAAGAAAAATATTCAATTGGCCCTGCTACAGATTTTTAGGTAACCGTAATATGGCCTTACTATTGGACTCCCCTGCGTCACGATTTGTTTTCGGACACGTCGAGTTTAAGGAGAGTGACAAGTTATGCAAGAAAGGTGTACTTTCTTCCTCCTTTAGTCGGAACAAGCGACCCAGCCTGGCGAACCCTCCCAGGAGTAGTTAGCGCACGTTTTTTTCTCTCTCTCGTTGCATTGCGCAATAAACCAAGTTTGCAGGATATGGTCTGCTCTATTCACTCAATAGTCCCAGCTTGTCAGAAATTAATGTAAGCTCGACTATAAATGCCCGCTGTTTTTCCACTTTATGTGGGCGCTGTATGTTGTAGTCGTTCTTTGAAATGCAATAATAACATTGCATGGTTAGCGCTGCGTGCATGGACAGCCAGCTGTGCTTCCTCATATATCCCCCCTGCAATTCTTTCGCAAAAGTGTTACGGGCGTAATTAACCGATGGCAAACACACTACCAGTGAAAATCGTGACATTGTCATAAGTTCTCACAACACTGTCCAGGAACTATCTTGTGCGTGGCTGGTATCTTCACTATAAGCGAAGATTGGACAGCGCCTCGTTTATGCTCAAAAAATAATTTTTTGAAATGGGCCGGGCCGGGCCGGGTCGGGCCGGGCCCAAACCTTTCGGGCCCGGGCCGGGTACGGGCCGTATTTAAAAACACCGGGCCGGGCTCGGGCGGGCCTGAGCATGGCGCTTTCGGGCCGGGCCGGGCCCGGGCCGGAAAAAGCCGGCCCGTGCAGTGCTCTACCACAGGCCACGGCCGGACGTGCGTGCCGCTCCTCGAGTCCGGCCGTGCACAGGCAACCAGTGCTGCCAGATGGCCCGAAGACAAAATCAGTAGTCGGACCCGCTAAAAATCAGTAGATTTTCCGAAAAGTCAGTAGATTCATTAAAAATAAATTTGATGGCAAATTTAATTAATTAGCAGTTCTAGTAATTAATTTCATTGTTTACACTTATTATAGTGAGCAGTTACAAAAATGTTACATAAAATAAATATAATGGACTTTTTTCACGATCGGTAGAGCACTCCTGGCGGCGAGAGCCATGTTCAGTCGACGCGACAACGTGTGTGTTCCTTCGCTGGTTCCTTCGCACCTGTGGTAGGGTCCCTATTATTCTAGGGACCATACCTGTGGCCTCCGAGAATGCGCGCCGGCAGGTTTCGGAGGCTATACGCAACCGAAAATGTTTCGGGTGCTCGCCGCTTGTGGCGCAGTTGAAGTATTTTCGGTGCGCATGCGCAGAAGGTGCCCATGAAACCATCTCTAGGCAGAGAGCACGGTGGCGGAATGTTCGCCTCCAAGATTTGCTGATGCACATTCCAGTGGTCGTTTGCGAGCACTGACTTTGTTTGAAAGAGGTGAATTCAGCAGCTTGAGAGCTCTACAACGAGAACAAGCAGATATACACGTTATGTCCCTCCTTCCTTATCATGTAATGGCCCGATTATTTTGCTAATAATGCTTCGTTGCTCTTTTACATCATTTTTTTGCAGAGCCTTCGGAGCGCTCAAAAACGACTCTGCGAATGTACCATAAAGCTCTCCTGACAACTAAGAGAATTTATCTCTCTTGCTGCATTAAAAGGTGCAATATGGAACACCAAACCATGTACTTGTGAAATTAATTTATATGTACACCCGAAAACAAAGCAAAGTCAACAGTACGTATGTGTATCCCAAAAGCACAGATGTTCGTGGCAGCATTACCTTATCAATATTTGTTGCAAATTGTGTGCCCGCAGAAATGCTGCAACACTTCTAGAACTAAAATTGGTCGTTCTAACTGTAAGATTGTTCAGGATTTCAGCTACAATCTAAAGATTCTGAATCCCAAGCCCACCGCAGGCACTATCATCTTCAAATCTGGTTTTCCAGGCTGTTCATATCTTGATGCAGTCGAGATTATGCAGTACTTGATTATTCGAAAATGTATATAGTTAACTACCGTGAGCAATATTGAACCACAAAATGAACGTACATACAAAACTTGATTTAAATGACAGCTGATAAAGTTTATTTTTTTGCTATTTTGCTCGCGATACTCTGCGTGAGGAAACCAAATTTTTGAGGCCGTCAGCATAATTTCACCCTTCCTTGTCGGAGTATGCAATGCCACCATCCTCTCGAGAAGGGGGGCGGGTGAATTGATCACGGGCTTGTTTCTTTTGCTAGACACAACGTAATCAAGGAAACCTACGGAAAATGAAGCTAATTAAGATATATTGGACATTACTTATATATGTTTTAGCTGTAGTACAGTAAGTGGATGGCAAAGTGACCGCCGCACAATTGATAGAGCATCGGACTCGTAATTGGAAGATGGTATAGGTTCCGTCCCCATTCGTTTCCATTGACGTCAGAATTACTGTGCTACAGTTAAAGGCTACAAATAATGTCTTCTATAACTTCCTTAGCTTCATTGTCTGTTGGTTTCATTACGTTACTGGCTTTATTTTCATAGGCTAGAACATATCCTACAAGGCAGTTTTGCTGCACAAAAAAAAATCATGAACAAAATGGCGCTGAATTTTGTCCTCGCTACACTGCACGTGGACGGGTAGCACCGCCATTGTGCATGAGTTGTTATTGTGCGGGTAAGCTGCCTTGTAGTTATTGTGACTCGTTTGGTGTTTCTAAGAAATGCTTGTCGAGAGGCGTGGACAAGCGTGGCGGGTCTCCCTTTATTTGTTCGCGTACTTGTTTGGCCAGTGAATCAATTAGCTGCTCTGGCAGTACAAACTTTCGTGAATTTCATGTCTTTTCGTTAACTAGCTCCCTCGAAGACCAACCCCGGCTGGTAGCGAGAGCCGTCGACGCGGCGAAAGCTAGGGTTTTTTGGAAGCGAGAGACTACCCCGAAGACGATAACTAAAAAAGTACCGAGTAAAGACATTCATTCTTTCTCTTTTGGCTTGCTAAGTGTCAAGCTTGTCATGTCCCGCGGTAGTTCAGGCACGAACGGTGAAAACCCATTGTCTAATCAGACACCATGCCTTGCGCTGGCTGCATGGGTATCCAGAAAACTCAAGATCGACATGCCAAAACAATTATTCGTTCCCGGAGCCATGTGATGATCTTGACGCTTTTTCCAGCAGCTGTTCTAGAGAACATGATGCTAGAGGCGTAGCTGATCGCACCTCAGACTCGCAAACACACCGAGATTTAGGTGAAACATGGGGCGACGCGTCACAAATGGGGGGAGATGGAGGTTGAGGGGGGGAAAGGTTAAGGCTGAAAGAGATGAAAAGACGCTTTCTACGTTACTGGAGAGTGTGCACTGACTACGGGGACAAGAAGAACACGACACAAGCGCTCATTGGGTGCACGTGCGAGGGAGACATGATGCAGGTGCGTTAGCATCTTGTGTGCTCAAGTGTGTGGCTAATGTACTTAAGTGTCTGTCAATCTTCTAGTCAGGGAAGAAAATTTCGGCAGACGCCGACTGCCCTTGAGAGGGGGTCGAAAGAGGATGCAGCTGTCGCTACTGAAAGAAAAAAGTGAGAAATCTAGGAACTTAGTAAAAATCCGTAGAATTTTCTTTTTATCCGGGAATCAGTAGGTAGCCAAGAAAATCAGTAGATCTACGGAAAAATCCGTAGGTCTGGCACCACTGCAGGCAACACACAGCCTAGCGAGTAGACGCAGCAAAATCGGGCCCGCCACTGCGTAGCCTAGCGAGTAGACCCAGCAAAATCGAACCCGCCAGGCACAGCTGCATCCTTGTTGAGGTGGGGGTAGGGGTGTCACGGGTGATTATGGACGCACCCAGGAAGCGTTTGTACAGTGGCTATTCTAGCCACTGTAGCGTTTGTTCAAACGGCTGCCAAAAGGGAGACACTTGAGCGCGTCGATGTGGTATGCGAGTAGAGAGGCTAGAAGGGTACTATATAATGCGAGCGTTTCATTTTCTTGGTATTCCTGGCGGTAGGTATCGTCAATGCTGAGGCGGCCTGGATGGATGGATGCTATGAGCGTCCCCTATATAACGGGGCGGTGACATGTCTGCCACCAGGCTCGAAAAAAAAAAACTTTCTTTTTGTGTTGGCCTAATGCCTTATCTACAATGATTAAATCTATGTTATTATAGCAAAGAAAAATATAAATTCACGGTCCATCTCTCTGCCTCTTAAGGCAGAATGACCTTATTTTTCCGATTCTTCATTTTTGTCCTTTATCTCTACTTTTCTGCCACCAATACTCTAACCGTCTCTTACTTATTTCTATCGCGGACGTGTTCAGCTTTCCGTTGTTGTCCCTAAAACCCAAGGCTTCATGTAGACTCGTGCCCACACGTATATCTGGGTGGATATCGCCACATTCAATCAGTACATGTTCCATCGTTTCCTTAGTTCCCCCCACAGCATGTACATTGTTCTTCTTCGTTACAGAATCTCGCTTTATAGCTACGCGTTCTAAGGCAACCCGACCTTGCTTCAAACAGTAAAGCGCTTCCCCTTGAATTATCATGAAACCTCTCCCTCCTTATTTCGTTTTTTCCCTTTCGGTAGTCACTGAGAGCCGGCTTCTTTTCCATCGCTGTCATCCAATAAGTCCTCTCCGCCTCTCTGACTTTTCGCTTAATGCTCCTTGTTGCCATGTCGCCCACACTGCTAGCCGTATATTTACTGGTGAGCCTCCTAGTTCTTTTTCTCCACTGCGTGTCGACGTTTTAAATGCGAAGCATTTCTTAGCGAACTTCGGCGAGTTTGACCGTATCTATCTATCTGACTATCTATCTAGCCGCCTACGACTTTGAGCTCTCCTGGCCGTATCGTTAATGGGATTTATACCAAAATTGGTATGGCGTAACATGACTGTATGACGAACATGAATGACTGGTCATATCATGAAAATCATGACTAACTAGTCATGAAAAGTGTGATTTACACGCCATGGCCGTAGTGCTCCTAAGGCCGTTTTCTTAATTTGATATACCCAAAAATTGGTACGATTGGACATTTGTGCATGGCCAACATAAATGACAAGTGGTAATATGAAAATCATGACATGCATGTCATGTACAACATGATTTACATGCCACGCTCATGATGCGCTGACGGCGTTTTCGCTAGCTTGATATATACCAAATTTGGTATTGCGTGACGTGACTGTATGACGAACATAAATGCCAAGTGGTAATATGGAAATCATGATATGTCATGTGCAACATGACTTGCATGCCACGCTCATGACACTCTCGCGGCCGTTTCGCTAGCTTGATATACACCAAATTTGGTATTGCGTGACGTGACTGTACGACGAACCTAAATGACAAGTGGTAATATGAAAATCATGATATGTCATGTGCAACATGACTTACATGCCACGCTCATGGCACGCTGACGCCCGTTTTGCCAGCTTCATGTACACCAAATTTGGTATTGCGTGACGACTGTATGACGAACATAAATGCCAAGTGGTCATACGGAAATCATGACATGACATGTGCAGCATGACTTGCATGCCACGCTCATGACACGCTCGCGGCCGTTTCGCTTGCGTGATATACACCAAATTTTGTATTGCGTGACATGACTGTATAATGAGCAGAAATGACAAGTGGTAATCTGGAAATCATGACATGTCATGTGCAACATGACTTGCATGCCGCGCTCATGACGCGCTCGCGGCCGTTTCGCTAGCTTGATATACACCAAAATTGGTATTGCGGGACGTTACTGTATAACGAACATAGGTGGCAGGTGATAACATGAAAATCTTGCCATGCATGTCATCTACAATGCCCTTTACAGGCCACGCTCATGGTGCGCTTGCCGCCAGTTCGCTATCTTGATATACACCAAAATTGGTATTGCGCTACGTGACTGTATGACGAACATAAATGGGAGGTCCTAACATGTAAATCATGGCATGCATATTATGTCCAGAATGATTTGCCCCTTGCTGGCTGCTTCGCATTACATTGATTCCCACAGTGCGTGGGATCTGCCGGCTTTTTTCTATACAAATACCTGAAAACCTTCCCTGCCCATCTACTCTCCTTCATTTTCCTCAGCCTCTCTTCAAATCTAATTTTGCTCTGAGCTTCCCTCACTTCAAAACCTGTCCATCCCATATCACCCTTTACAGCCTCATTTGTCGTCTTCCCGTGAGCGCCCAACGCGAGGCGTCCCACAGTCCTTTGATTTACATCCATTCCTGATTGCACCTCTGACTTCATGCACACCACTGAGTTCCCAAATGTAAGCCCCGGAACCATCACACCCTTCCACAGCCCTCGAAGCACCTCGTACCTATTGTATCCCCATAACGCTGTGTGCTTCATGATTGCAGCATTCCTCTTTCCCTTTGTTACCGATGCTTTCTCTTGTACCTCCATATATCTATCCCCCCTCATTTACCCACACTCCGAGGTACTTGTACTCGCTTACCCTCGGTATTTCTTGGCCCTGTATTAAGACCGCATGGTCTTCGTGATCATTGAATACCATCAATCCACATTTTGTTGCACTAAAACCTAGTCCTAGAGCCTCGCCTTCCCTTCCGCATATATCTGCCAGCCGCTGTATATCATCTTGACTGTCCGCAAATAAGACAATATCGTCAGCGTAAAATAGACCTGGAAGCTTCTGCTCAACCATCGCGCCGGCCTGTTTGTGTGACAAATTAAATCCAATGTTGCTACCTTCTAGCGCTTTTTCCATCCTCACCATGTACAGCATGAATAACAGCGGGGACAAAGGACATCCCTGTCTCAGCCCCTTGCTAATGTCAACGCTGTCCTTGCTGCTTATTCCTTCCCATTCTACACAAACTGTATTTTCTCGGTATATTTCCCTCAAAAGCTGTATACAGTCGTCACCTATGCCCACTTCCTTCAATATATCCCACAAAATTTCCTGATTAACGTTGTCATATGCCCCGGTGATGTCTAGATAAGCTACGTATAAGGGCCTGTTTTCTATTTTTGATATTTCTATACACTGTGTAAGAACAAACAGGTTATCGTCTAACCGCCTGTCGATTCGGAATCCATTCTGGAGTTCTCCCAAAATGTCATTTTGCTCTACCCACGTTTCTATTTTTAATTTTACTGCCTGCATCGCCAACCGGTATAGTACCGATGTAATGGTTAGCGGTCTATACGAGCGAATGTTATCCTTTTCTCCCCTGCCTTTATAGATTAATTTCATTCTACTTTTTCGCCAACTGTCTGGTATTTCCCTCTCCTGTAAGCACTTTTCTACGGCTTTCAGCAGTGCTTCTTTAGTGCTATGTCCTAGTTCGTTAATGAGGCTGACGGGAACCCCATCTAAGCCCGGAGTAGTGCCCTTAGGAATTTTTCCTTCGGCCTTCTTCCAATTGAAATTCTCAAGTACTACATCTTGCTCGGTTGTGCTCTTCTGCATACTTTTACTCACCGGGGGAATCCCCTGGGCGACCTTTTTAAACGAATCGGCTGTTACCTTTCGGATGTAACCTAGCGCTTCATACCCTTCCAATTGATTTCCTCCTTCAACTACCATATGTTGTTGCATTGTGACAGACTTCCTACCTAGCGCTTTTAGGTGGCTCCAAAATATCCTAGGTGCGGCCTTCTTCTTTTCGCCAATCTCTGTCATTCAGCGTTCACTTTCGCCTTTAATTTTTGCCTCAACTAATTTCTGCACAATGGATTTTTGCTCTAAATATATTTCCCATACTTGGTTGACTTCATCCTGTGGCCGCTTCTCCTTTTTTTGCCTGTCTGTGCTGCCGTGATGCCTCACGTCACTTCTCGATCGCATCCCGGATTTCTTTGTTCCACCAACCTTTTGGCTTTCTCTTTCCTTTCCAAGAAATAGTTTTCTTCTCTTTTTCTATTTCTTTCGTGATTACATGTAGCAGCTCACTATACTTCCAGTCTTTGCCTGGCAGTTTGTCTACTTCTTCCTCGACTTTTGCGGCTATATTTGTTATTTGTTTCTCATTTAAATACGAGCTGCCAATGCTTGATTCTAGGTTCTTATTTTCAGTTTTATATCCCATTTGTAATGTTATGCGTTTATGATCACTACCCAAGCTGTTAATGCCTTCCTCGTCTATTCTCATCTCTCTAAGTTTGTCATAGATTCCTTCTGTCATGAGACAATAATCAATGCTCGATTGCCTGTTTCCGACTTCCCACGTGATCTGTCCCTCACACTTAGGCCCCGCGTTAACTATTTCAAGACTATGTTGCTCGCAGAGATCTAGCAATAACTTGCCATTGGAGTCTGAATATCCGTCAAGGTCATGTATGTGAGCATTCATGTCCCCTAGAAGGATTATTTCGGCATCATGACCAAATTCTTTAATATCGGTGCTTATGCATTTCACTATCTCCAGATTCTTTTCTCTGCAGTTATTCCCCGTCCACAAGTAAGCTACACCTAGCCACGTTTTCTTTCCACCTACTGTGCCCGAAACCCATAGGTGCTCTGAACACGTTTGATTGACTCTGTCCCATTTTGCTCTAGCATTCCAACGCCCCCACCTCTCCTTTCTGATACGATCCTGTTGCATCCTTCCCAAATATAATTGTCAATATGTGGTGGCTCTTCCAAGTCTCTAAGGTGTGTTTCTGTAACCGCATAAACACCTATCTGTTCGTTGTTTAACTGTCCCTCAATCTCTAACCATTTTGCCTTTTTTTCTGCCACCCTGCATGTTAATGTAACCAATTGCGACACGCGCCTTCTCCCTTCTTTTACCTTTTCTCTGGTTTTTCGCTATACTACCTGTCACAGAGTCCCCCCTGGTTGTTGTCCTCATTACACGCTACCCTGGACACCGAAGGGCCCGCGTGCCCCCCAAAAAAAGCTACTGCGCGTCCTGCAAGTCGCCAACCCACCTCATGACCAAGCCTCCTATTGAAGTGTATTCCGTCTCTTCGAAAACCACCCCACCTGTGCACCTCTCTGTTTATTTCCACTACCTCGATGCCTTTCTCTCGACTCATCTGCCATATCTCTTTGCGTCGACAACCGCTCTTTGCAGGTTGCCGTCACGCACCGGTACCTCCGGTATTGTGCATACCACTATGTGCACCTGAGGGGAAATGGCGCGCATGTCATCGACCCCTTTCGCCAATGTGGTCGCTAGTTCGGCTGATTCTTCATTCAAGACGTCGTTTAGACCTCCCGCAATTACCACGAGGTTACGTCCATTAACTTTAGCTGCGAGTTTTGCGCTAGCTTGTCTCATCACTGATCCCAGCCTATGTCCCGGGAACGTCCCTATTAAAACTCGTTTGTCGCCTCTCACCCTTTCCTTGACTGCTTCTGCGCATCTAGCTAAATTCGAGTCCCCGGCCATTATCACGTGCTCCGACTTTTCTGCTGGACTGTTCCGCACCTGGCCACTGCCTCGGTCACCAGCTCGCGCAACCGCCGCTGTTTTGCTCCCTCGCATCCCCAAAACCACCTCGCGGAAACTGGCTACTGTGACCCCTGCACCTGTCTTCCCCAAACCTGTCTCCCCCCTTCGCGTCTCCCACTATGGGGGTTGATGCCCCCCTGCTCCCGCTGTCGTTTGCTTCCTTGTTCACCATGACTGCCTTCGCTAACCCTTCCTCAGCTGACTTAAGCCTTTCTCCCATAGCCATCGTTTTTTCGCGCTCTGTCGCCAACGCATTCTCCAGCTCGGCGATTCTTACCTTGAGCTCATTCTGGGCAGCCATCATTATTTCCATTTTCGCCTCTAACTCACATTGCTTACACTTGGCGTCAGCTTGTTCTGTCTTGTCATCCGCCCAAACCTCTATTTTCCATCCCATTCCGCACCCTGAACACTTTACGGTATTTTTGACCATGGCTAGATCGTTCACACTTCGGATTACATACACTCAAAGCCAAAAGGTACCACAAAACTCCGCCAGTATGCTTCAAACACTTGTGTACCCTTCAGCCACGTGGTGGCCGAAAAAAAAAAAGCCAGGCGACTGTCACACAAGAAACAGTACAAAGTTGTAACCCCAATTAAGCTTCAATCTAGTGGCTTATATACTCATAACTAATAAAAGCAAGCTCGAATCATGCAGAAAAACTTATCTGTCGCTGTAATTCCGGAGCCCACGAAAAACACGTCCGTCCTCTAGCGCTCCAGCCGGTACGTGGCAAGAGCGAAGCGGGCGCCTGTGGTGGCCGCTGTGATAAAAAAGCTGACGGCCGCGGGTGGCGCTGCCGTCGCTAGCCCGAGGAGAAAACGGGACGGAACACGTGCAAAGGAATGCTCGGCGCAGCTCAACCCGCGAGTGACCACGGTGACTGAGGGCATTTTAGATGTGAAGCATCTTATGGCGAAGCTTAATCCAGTGGTGGTGGTGTGCCGCGTGCCCACCCTTACTGCGCATGCGCAGACCCTTTAAAAGAAATAAAAATAAAAAAACTCCTCTCCCCCTCTCTCTCTTCTAGGCATCCCTCCCCGCGGCAACCACATCCTCACTGCGCATGCGCCTCCCTCCTCTCTCCCCTCTTACACTCCCCCCTCTCTCCTCTAGGCATCCCCTCCCCCGCGGCGTCTACACTCCCACTGCGCATGCGCGTCCCCCCTCTCTCTCCTCTCCTACGCTCCCCCCCCTCTCTCCTCTACGCATCCCTGCCCACGGCGTTCACACTCCCCACTGCGCATGCGTGTCACCCCCTTTCTCTCCTCTCCTACGCTCCCCCCTCTCTCGCCTCGCGACGCCGACGCAGGCAGCGTCTGCTAGCGAGTTTCTTGGTTGAAAAAACCGACTGCTCGCGCTGCACAACCGTTCACTGGCCACCCCGTATATATGGCAATGGATCTTGACCTCCAAGGTGGTGCCGGTGGGAGATTTCTCCTGTGCGTTGTTGAACAATAAAAATTCGCACCGTGCGCGTTAACTAAAAGCGGAGTGCGGGTCTCTGTGTCCCGTCGGAGTCTTCTGTCTCTCATTGCCCATTAGCAGCGATTGGCATGTTCCAGTAGGAAACACTGCTCCATCACTGCCTGCTTTGCGCCTCCCCAGTTTTCTCTCCTGCGCAACGCTGCGATGAGCGCCAGCGTCAACGCCGCCGCCAATGTAAGCTAGAGTTACTGTATATGCTCCCTACGGGAGCAGAGTTGCGCATAGGTCCGCCATTATGTTCAACGGCTGTGCAGTGAAGCCACTCGTCGTGCGCGCAGGAGACAAATACGGCGCGACGTTCCGGCGCGGGCGACGTGCCGCGGACTTATTCGCACGCGCTCAGCATATTGCACCTTTACAGCGAAGCTGCATATGGCTGTAGGTCCTCGAGCATCGCGTCCGCGGAGAAAACGATGCGTACGCGGTACAGCAGCAATTTGACATCGTTCCCGGGGGAAGTGCAACAAACTATCAGCTAAGTGAACCGAGTGAGAATTAGTGAGCGTAGGGCCCATTAGTGAACTAAAGGTGACGGAGTTAATTGAACGTGAATTAAGTGATCGTTAAATTGATTCAAAGGTGCCCTATGTGAACAGAAGGTAGGAAGCTGTATATGGCTAGGTTCTGACAAAAAGTGCGTCTGAGTCGCGTGCACAGCGAATACTACAGCGGAGGCCGATCCCACCACGACAGTTTTCTCATGCATGCTACGATCGAACAGCTCAAAAGTTCGCTTGCTCGCGTGGTACCTTGCAACGAAAATGGTGCGATTATTTTCAGCATGCTCACGACGTTTTCTAGCCTCGCCGGAAGGCCCGAGCTATTTGCTTTTAAGGGCGTTTTAAAGAAACTTCGCGCACGTATGGTCGACAATCAGGTGGGTGTATTTTGGCCGCCTAAGCAAGCTGCTCGGTGACCGTCGACAAAACACCATTGCGCGAACGGTTACGCTAGTGACCACTGACAAAGTAACATTCGTCATTAACCACCATTCACGGCTGCTTCTCTGTTCGAAAAAACAATGACGATGAAACTGACGGAAACAAGTCGGTGTGGGAGCCGCGCCGTCGTGTCCGTAAAGTTGGCTTCGCCGCGGCGAAATTGAACATTTGACGTCATCTTCCACCACGTGACGGCGCTCGCCGAATAGTGGCGCGAGCGGCGCAAGGAAAAGTTATGCGCAACTCTGCTACCTGCGGTAGCATATACAGGGACACTAGTGTAAGCGTTAGCGCCCGCTGCTTCACGTCTACACATGGTTCCCTTTAGCGGGAGATGGTGTAATTTTTTTTGCGTTGTGGTGATCGTTTTTTTTTTTTGTCGTGTTTTCCTGTGCTCGGAGGTCCTAATGAATCAGAAGAGGAAGCCGGACACGCAATCCTTCGCGCGGGGTTGCCGGACAGGCTACCCCGGCCGCCGCGTATAAAACGGACGAAAGATTTCGTTGTTTTTAGTGCCAAAAAAAAAAAAAAAAGGAAGACCGCCGGAAGGTTTGGGAGCGGAACCTCGAACGGAAGGACAACCTCTAGCCGAGAGATCTGTGGTGTGCGAAAAGCACTTTGCTGAACATTTTGTTATTCGAGATTACGTACATGTTATCGGCGGTATAAAGAAGTGTGAATCCCCCGTGGAAGGCCTGCTCTTGCTGTGGTGCCAACGCTGTTACCGGACCTACGTGGATACGTACCTTTCAAAAGTAGTTGTGAAGCCAAGAAAAAGAGAAAGCCTCGCGGTGTTCCTTCGTCTGAATCGGCGAAGAAAGTACGGTTATCTCCAGTGGCGTACCAACTCGTTCGCGAGTGGGGGGGGGCCCAGCCTTCCTCACTCCGTCGGCCATATTATTGTGTGTATATATATATATATATATAGAGAGAGAGAGAGCAAGAAAGAAAGCGATCTTCATTCGCACTCACTTTGATGTGATCTTCATATACAGAGACAGAATATGGTTTGCATCGTTTAATAACATTTTACAAAAAGTACAGTCACTTTATGTAGCATACACAGGGACAACCAGGCATATCCGTGCGATTGCATGTAATAGTATCCCAAGCAAAACTTTTTTACATTACCCACACAAGTTTATGCATGAATACAAAAATTAAGACAGCTTCGCACTATGGGTGCCAAAAGGAAGTGTGGAGCTGGGCATCCTTCTTTGCTTCTCTTCGGTTTTCTCTTTCTTTCCTGCTCTCTTTCATTTTTCTTGTCTTTTTTTTTCTGTTTATTTCTATTTATTTCTTCCTCTCTCTTTATCTATTTCTTTCTCTTTCTTGCTCTTTCTACTTTCCTCCTATTCTCCCTTTCTTTCTCTCTCTTTCTACTTCTCGCTTGTTTCCTCTGTTTTTTTTCTATTTTTACACGTGGTTTTGCCTGCCTTACGCCAAGTGACGACAGCATACGACAGCCCGGGCCCCTACAGTGCTCCGAACTCATCACCATCAAGGCGCTCGAAGAAGACGAAGAAGGCTTCTTCTCAACGGTACGAGCGCGAGCTAAATATGCTACAGATGGTGATGCTATTCGTGGTTCTGCCTGCGTTACGCCAAACTACGACAGCATACGATCGCGCACGACAGCGCGGGCCCCTACAGTGCTCCGCACTTGATATGTTGATGGTGGCGTCCCCAGAAGTATAGATTTGTTTCATGAAATGAAATTTCGTTAACGTCTAGAAGCTTCTCACGAATAGTTGCGTTTTTAATGTAGGTAGCAGTGACTGCATCTTTTCTATGCCGTAGTTAGTACTACTCTTGCTTGCACATATTCAGGTTTCCGTATTTTATATTTTGTCTTGTTTGCTCCTAGTAATAGTGTTTCTAGCGCATTGTTATTACACTATTATTAGATTACTATTATTTCTAACTTCTCAACCACAAGTCTTTTTAAAGTAAGAATTTGTGGTATTGGGGGGGGGGGGGGGTAGCACATTTTTTATACTCGTCGTACTTGTATTTGCATCGTTGCTTGGGGGGGCCCCCCGAGTACATGTGCCTGTGCGAACGGTGTAACAACCAATTTTGTTCGAAAAAATGTGGGTCATTATAACGCTAAACTACCCCGCATTGTTTCCATGCGCATTGGTCGTTAGCTGTTTACGATTGGTCGAAATTTCTCGGTCATGCACACGGCACCTGCCTGTAAGACGATGCAACAAATGAACCTATTATGACCCATAGCGTAATGACCACTCATTGCACGACTACATAACAAATTAGAGAATACACGATTTTCGATACGGCATATTTTTGGGCATCGGTTCTTCGCTATTCGTCAAAAAATTTCGATGTGCCATACAATTGTGTGCTCGCTGCGCGACGTGACAAACCCATGAAACCTGGCGGTGTTAAAATGACGTGTGCACACTGAACAGCGCACTACTGTACTGCACAATACCTAAACACTTTTGGAGTAGCTGGGCAATGTCTCACTCTCAATGTAGTTAAAGAAGGCTGCCCACCGACCACATTGGCAATGGTTACTTATAGCAGCTGGAGAGACGTTCATATTGTTACGATAATAAATATCTCCATCTTGATAATATCTCAATAACTCCATGTTCATAATAAATATATCCCGTTGCAGTATAACGATGCTGAGCTGTTCGAACGCGTAATAAAGTCTGTGAACTCATCCTTAGCGAGAGAGAGAAAGGGAGGAAGAGAAATAAACAGCGCTGCGCGTGTGTGCTTTTATGTCGCCCGAGTTGTATTTTGCCCTGTACAAGTCAATTCGAGATGACTCAAGACCAGTTATCTCGGTTGTCAATACAGTCTCCTTAGTCCAGAAAACCGTGGAAATTGACCATTTCCCTGGTCCGGTAGATCAAGTTATGGTAGAAGTATGAAATTTGGGCTTCCCGACGTGCTCGAGTCCACTGCCTTATTCCTCGCCTTATTCATGCAAGCCGGCGCTATCGCTGCAAGCTACCATATGATAACCAAGGCGAACAGATCAATTGGAAACTAAAGCGGAAACATTCTTTAGCTCCTCCAATGCGGCCCAACTAAACCACTCAACACTTCTTCACACTCATCGACTGATGGCAATTGGATAGAGAGCAGCGGTAATGCTATTCCTTTCCGATTAAAGAAAATTAATTTTCTCAAACAAGAAGAGCGTTTGGTCGGTCCTTAAAACGTCTACTTGTTCCTGTCCGTATTGGCGTCGACCATTACGCAAATTTCAGGGCAGGCAGATCGGAACAAAGCCATGACAGAGTGCTCTAACGTTAAGGAGCCCCTACTCCGCGGTAGCCGTTTCTGCAATGCTGTAGCGCAAAGCGCGCAAGCATCGCATATAGGTGACCCGCACCACAGAGAACCGACAGTGCGTGGTCGTGATACACGGAAGACAATCTCCACAGCAGAAGCGTAAGACAAATTTCAGTATATGGTTAAATGATTGTTGTGCAGAAATAAAACTTCTCCGCAGTTGATGGTTTCCCAGTGTGCAGCCGAAATTGACCATAAAAGTGGGGGGGGCTCGGCCCCCCTAACTTTCTCAGTGGGGGGGGCTCGCGCCCCCCCTTGCCCCCCCCGGTAGATACGCCTATGGTTATCTCGCCAATGTGTGGAAGCCATCGTATGGAAGGTAGTCTTTATACCATTTCTGCATTTGCATATTCATTCCTGTGGTTGTCTTGACATTGTGGAGAATTCAGTGCGTATGCAAAATTTGTCTTCGTATAAACGCGTGTTAAATTATTTTTTTAGGTGTTCATGACATTTTTAATTCAATACATGGAATATAGACTGCATGTCTTTTGATGTATTGTTTGTGTGATAATTACTTGTGCTTATTAGAAAGCGGTCTTGGTTTAACATTTTATTTTATTTGTTGCCATGCGTTGACTTCAGGTATCACAGGGAAAAAACCCTGATGTTTAGTTTAGCAAACCAAATGAACTTGATGAAGTGTTAAAATAAAAAATTAGGGGACCCTTAAGCTTCGCCTTTAAAGAGTTTAAACACACAGACGCACGCACACACTATCGCCTTCCCAATCGCTGTACTGCCTTCGTTTCTCGGTGGAGGTCCAAACTAGCCGCAAGGGAAGCCAAAGTGCAAACGTTCTCCAACTGATATTCCCATCTACCTCGAATTTTCGCTTACGGCCAAAGACGCCGCTGCCGACACCGCAATTTCTGCGAAACGAGCTCTTTAACGCTATTGCGTTAAAATTATTTGTTGTGTCATATCATCGCATCAAGGGCGCAGGTGAAAGTTTTTTTTTGGGGGGGGGAGGGGGGGGGAGCGAAGGGGCACCACCTTGACTTGAAGCTAGGGCCGGGCAGAAAGGCATGGTCGAGCGTCATTTTGTGCTCTGTATTACATGGCAAAGAAATTTTGGGGGGAGGGGAGGGGGGTGGCATGGGCCCGGTGTGCCACCCCCTGGCTACGCCACTGCATCACACACTTCGCGACTATTAGCAACAGCATGTCCCTTCGTTAGTACTACTTTCTTCATTAAAATAAAGTGCGCAATTTGTACATGATATTTTTTTGCGCAAGTGATGGCAAAAGAAGCATGTGCAAATTATGTTTTCAAGTTGAAAGTGAACCACAACTGTACGGTAAATTACTTCGCTGAAAATAACAAAATAAAAAGCCTTCGGAAGTGCTGAAACGATCACCGGGCAGCTATGTGGTTTTCACACACGGAACATCAATGGAAAAAAGAAAAAGCCTGCGGCGCTGTACCGAGCCATACCGGTTTCCCCGCAGCAGCACCTCGTGGTAGCTACTGCAGCGCCACTGGCGGCGTCAGCTTTTTGAGCCTCACGAGAAGCGCCTCGCTTTTGCCACTACAAAAGTATTCTAGTTCACTATATCTGAGGCGAGCTTTTTGAAAGTTCGCGAGTATGTGCGCTCGTACGAGTGACGATCCCACAATCGCGTGTAGGTGATTGTGAAACAAAATGTGAGTGACTGTGATGTCTGGCATCAGGATGAAATAACTTTTTTTTGCCGGTCATAATGTGATCAGCAAAAAAAAAAAAAAAAATAGCCTGTCTATTTCCGAAAATTGCGCATTGAACGAACTATTCAGTTCTAGGCCGCGACGGGAGAAGTAAAAAGAGAAAAGAAACGTGAACTTAGGTTCAGCTGCATTATGACGGACACTATGAGTGAAAATTAATTCGCACTCCCCCCACTACGGCGACTCTTACAATCATGTCGTGGTTTTTGCACATGAAACCCCACATGTCCTTATTATTGCTATGGTCCTCGACAGATGCACCACACTATAGTGCGACGTCACTTCTGAAAATTTGAAACACACGCAATTTTTAGTGCTATAAAAAAGTAAAAGAACCATCGCTCGTCATAGTAATCACGAAATAAATTGCGACACGACGACTTGTATAAATAATCCTTTATTGCAATAATGTCGGTCGTCGAAGTTACTCCGTTCAAATCATGACTGATGATTTGTGCACACGAACTCACGGACTTATCCGACGTGTTTTATTGATGTGGTGTTGACGTCGTTCTCCAATAACATTTCTAAGCCGGAACCACGAAAAGTGCTTTACGGATACACCCGGCACTTTTTTTTTCCATTCGACTTCCAGTTGGGCACACCACAGTATGCCTTCTTGCTCTGAAAGATATAAGAACAGTATTGTTTGTCTCCCATTTCTTAAAATCATATACAAGAACATTTTTTTACAGTAACTGTAAACGGACTGCTAATGAACCGACGCATTTTGCACCCTATTACGCTTTACAAAACATAACTTCGTCTATGCGCTCAATGAATGCTTCAAAAAGCGGCATATATGCAATCGTAAACTTCAATCGCACGTTAATTGAATGCGCTGCATGCAATAAGTACGATTTCAGCGCACATATTGAACTTTCGGCTATATAAAAAAGGAAGAGTAACGGCGACACAGTCGCAGCGAACTTCACTGTACTATTCAATCCTATTTATTCCGCTCCAATAGCGAATGCTTACATTATTTCAGTGCTCCTGTGTGAAATCTTGACTTCGTGGAAATAAACTTTGCATTTTCGGCGATACAGCTGCGATGAAAAACTCGGAGAAGGCAGCGAAATATTTACAACGATGTTTTCAATTCTGCGGCTTTCAAAAAAATTGGCCGCGTATCTGCGTGCTTCGCTGCAAATGTCGTCGAAAGACGATAGTCTTGTACCGGCCGTACTACTATGCTTTGCCTTGCCTCAGACAGCGCCTACTCTACGTTGAATTGGCCGCAGCTGGCTGGCATTGATAAAATAGAGGCGGCGCTGCGCGAAATATGGACGCCATCGAAAAACAGAGCAGACGTTGCGTGAGATATGGACGCCATCTGTCGCGCTATCGGGAAACATCGGCTTCGGAACTCCTAGCTTGTGCTGCCAGGTGGCAGCACCATGGCGTCGTAGTGAAATCGATGGGCAGAGGGGTTTTTTGTGCACTGCGTCTCGCTTCTTTGAGCACTAGGATCTTTAGAATTACGTATCTGTAGATTTTGTAATAAAAGGAACACACTGTATAATGCCTAGATAATGATGTAGTGCCTCAGATATGCGTAATATTTATTTTTTATTCGACCACGCTGAAAGTATGATCGCATACACCAGTTCAAGTTTGGTGGCCTTTAGGCATGGAGTTAAACTTTGGCCGGGTGGCTGAATCGTGTGACGTGCTGACAAACAGAGAAACAGACAGACCAAAATTTCTGCGTTTAAGTATCCCAAGAAAGACTATCGTCTTTAAAAAACCGTCTGCTACCACCCGCAACCGCCACTCCAAACCGCTATTGTCACGAGAGCGCGGACAACTTCAATCGGCTGCTGCTGCAATGCAGCCCCGCCCTTGACATGGTTGCCTACTGCCTCATGGCGCTAAGGTGCTGATTTGGGCCGGTTGGTACATGATCAACGAAACGAAAAAACAGCGCGAAACACGGGACAGTGAAAGAGACGGACCAAGCGCTGAACTAACAACCAAGGTTTTATTCCACACATGGGGGTATATATAGCACACGCTACATGAAAGGAGGGAGAGGAGAACAGTGACATGGAACTTTTGTTCATGAAATCTTTGTATGCATCTAGAAAAAATATAGTGAAGAGGCCATCATCAACTTGACAGATATGCAATTTCCCTGGTGAGGAGCGCTAACGAAGGGACACTCACGCACATGTCACCTTTCTTGTCAATGCAAAACGCCTCATAGATCTCACGTGCTCGTTGATCACTGTATCGTCGAAGTATCTTGCATTGATTAAACATTCAACAGCATGTGTGGAATAAAACCTTGGTTGTTAGTTCAGCGCTTGGTCCGTCTCTTTCACTGTCCCGTGTTTCGCGCTGTTTTTTCGCCTCATGGCGGTTGTCGCTTCCCTTCAATATGGTGATTCTCCATACGTAAGTGGAGCCGCCGTAGACGACGGCCTTTTCGCGCTCATCCGGCAGGCAAGGAAAATCGTTCCACCGATTCCCGTCCGATCCGGCGCTGAGACAAGCGTGGGTCGACTTCGTGCGCCGCGGCCGAGGCGGATACTGGACGCCAACCAAGCGGAGTTTACTCTGTTCGCTCCACTTCACTCCGGACGCGTACACGCGCAGCATGCAGTTGCTGACCGACTTCGGATTGTCGACGAAGAATATGCGCCTTAAAAGTGATGCCATCCCAACGTTGTGCCCCAATGCCGCAACCGCGCATCACGATGCCTTTCAAGGATATAGAAAAAGAGACTGCAGCGGCAGCAACTCAAAAGCGTGCAGGCGATCCCGAGTTGCGTGCTCCATTGGAGGTTACTCGTGTTATCGAAATCTTCACACGTGTTATCAAAATCAGTGTTGTTTTCGTGCATAGCTACGCCGTGTACTTCAGTTGTTGAGTTTAGACATGGTGAACATGCAATTCAGGTAATGTACGAGTTCATCATTGTGCAGGTAAGCATATGTAGCGCTAATGCCGTCTTTCAGGTTCCTGTTCACTTCTTACCTAGTCCGGGGTCAAGATGACTACCTTTCAGAAATTTGGAGGAATAATTTACTACCATGTGTGCAAACTTAGTAGCAAAACTTGTTGTTGGGCTAGTTGGTGCATGTTACAAGAAAATTCGACGACGCAAACCAACGAGAAGAAGAGGCGAAAGGAAAGAGCGAAAGGAACGCTCTTTCCTTTCGCTTCTTCTTCTCGTTGGTTTGCGTCGTCGAATTTTCTTGAAACTTAGTAGCTTTTAGATGCGAAGCATCTTATGCTCGGGGCTCTGTCCGTCCCGCGTCCAGCGTCCCGCGTCCGGCCACTTTCATGAAGTAGGGAAGCACCCATTATGCGAACCAGAACACTGTAGTAATATGAAGGCCGTCAACCACTACTACAGTCATGAGAGTCATGGCCAAGAGCACAGAGAGGCTGCTTAGCAATGGCTAGGCAGGTGGTGTCTGTCGCCCAGCTTGACCCCATTCCTTGAGTCATGGCCGAGAGCACAGAGAGGAGCAATGGCTAGGCAGGTGGTGTCTGTCTCCCAGGTTGACCCCATTCCTTGATCTCGTTTGCATGTGTTTGCAGGGGGCTTAGTCCGTCCCACACCACCACAGCGCATGCACGACCCCTCCCCCCTTTCTCTCCTCTAGAAATCCTCTACTCCACGGAGCGGCCCCCCCGCGTCCCCTTCCCCTATCCTCTCCTACGCTCACCCCATTTCTCTACTCTAGGAATCATCCACTCAACGGAGCGGCTCCGGCGTCCTCTCCCCCCCCCTCTCCTCTAGGTATCCTCTACTCTACGGAGCGGCTCCGGCGTCCCACATCCCAACCGCGCATGCGGGTCCTCTCTCCTCTAGGAATCCTCTACTCTACGGAGCGGCTCCCGCGTCCCACACCCCCCACAGCGCGTGCACGTCCCCTCTCTCTCCTCTCCTACGGTCCCCCCCCCGTCCTCTCATCTAGGAATCCTCTACGGAGCGGCGCGCACGACAGGTGGTGTGGCAGCTGCATACTCCGCTGGGGGTGCCACGATAGTTCCACGGTATAAAAATGACGGAGCACGCGCGCCTCATTCTCTCTCCTGTGCAATGCCGCGATGAGCGCCCGGACCGCTGCCGTGAAATGAGAGCGGCGACGTTCCTCCCGCTCAAGCTAATTATCTCCCCGCTGCTTCGCATCCACACATGGTTCCCTTTAGCGGGAGATGGGGAATTTTTTGTGTTTTGTTATTGTCACGTTATCAACCGTGGCCTTAGCCTCATTACTTTCACACGTGTTACTGAAATCAATGTTTTTTTCGTGCATAGCTACGCCGTGTACTTCAGTTGTTGAGTTTAGACATGGTGAACACGCAATTCAGGTAATGTACGAGTTCATCATTGTGCAGCTAAGCATATGTCACGCTAACGCTGTCTTTCAGGTTCCTGTTCACTTCTTACCTAGTCCATGTGGTCAAGATGACTACCTTTGAGAAATTTGGAGGACGAATTTACTGCCATGTGTGCAAACTTAGTAGCTTTTTCTGTTTTGTTATTGTCACGTTACCAACCGTGGCCTTAGCCTCATTACTTTCACACGTGTTACTGAAATCAATGTTGTTTTCGTGCATAGCTACGCCGTGTACTTCAGTTGTTGAGTTTAGACATGGTGAACACGCAATTCAGGTAATGTACGAGTTCATCATTGTGCAGCTAAGCATATGTCACGCTCATGCCGTCTTTCAGGCTCCTGTTCACTTCTTACCTAGTCCATGTGGTCAAGATGACTACCTTTCAGTTGGAGGACGAATTTACTACCATGTGTGCAAACTTAGTAGCTTTTTCTGTTTTGTTATTGTCACGTTACCAACCGTGGCCTTAGCCTCATTACTTTCACACGTGTTATTGAAATCAATGTTGTTTTCGTGCATAGCTACGCCGTGTACTTCAGTTGTTGAGTTTAGACATGGTGAACATGCAATTCAGGTAATGTACGAGTTCATAATTGTGCAGCTAAGCATATGTCACGCTAATGCCGTCTTTCAGGTTCCTGTTCACTTCTTACCTAGTCCATGAGGTCAAGATGACTGCCTTTCAGAAATTTGGAGGACGAATTTACTACCATGTGTGCAAACTTAGTAGATATTTCTGTTTTGTTATTGTCACGTTACCAACCGTGGCCTTAGCCTCATTACTTTCACACGTGTTACTGAAATCAATGTTGTTTTCGTGCATAGCTACGCCGTGTACTTCAGTTGTTGAGTTTAGACATGGTGAACATGCAATTCAGGTAATGTACGAGTTCATCATTGTGCAGCTAAGCATATGTCACGCTCATGCCGTCTTTCAGGTTCCTGTTCACTTCTTACCTAGTCCATGAGGTGAAGATGACTACCTTTCAGAAATTTTGAGGACGAATTTACTACCATGTGTGCAAACTTAGTAGCTTTTTCTGTTTTGTTATTGTCACGTTACCAACCGTGGCCTTAGCCTCATTACTTTCACACGTGTTATTGAAATCAATGTTGTTTTCGTGCATAGCTACGCCGTGTACTTCAGTTGTTGAGTTTAGACATGGTGAACATGCAATTCAGGTAATGTACGAGTTCATCATTGTGCAGCTAAGCATATGTCACGCTCATGCCGTCTTTCAGGTTCCTGTTCACTTCTTACCTAGTCCATGAGGTGAAGATGACTACCTTTCAGAAATTTGGAGGACGAATTTACTACCATGTGTGCAAACTTAGTAGCTTTTTCTGTTTTGTTATTGTCACGTTACCAATCGTGGCCTTAGCCTCATTACTTTCACACGTGTTATTGAAATCAATGTTGTTTTCGTGCATAGCTACGCCGAGTACTTCAGTTGTTGGGTTGAGACATGGTGAACATGCAATTCTGGTAATGTACGAGTTCATCATTGTGCAGCTAAGCATATGTCAGGCTAATGCCGTCTTTCAGGTTCCTGTTCACTTCTTACCTAGTCCACGAGGTCAAGACGACTACCTTTCAGAAATTTGGAGTACGTATTTACTACCGTGTGTGCAGACTTAGCTGCTCTTTCTGTTATGTTATTGTCATGTTACCAACTGTGGCCTTTGCCCATAGGTCGGCAAACTTACTCGGACTCACTGAAACTCAGACCGTGCGACGAGTCTGAGTCTGGGTGAGTAATATTTTTGTGATTTTGAGTCCGAGTAAGTCGGGTTGAAGCAAATTTTTGTGAGTGTGAGTCCGAGTGAGTTCGGCTCAGGAAAATTTTGGTGAGTCTGAGTCCGAGTGAGTCCGAAGCACAAGACATATTTCTTGAGTCTGAGCGAGTTCCACTTTTCTTTTTTGCCGACCTATGATCCTACCTACTCATCTCCAGCATTACTATCAGCCTTACCTGGATTCACGCTTCTACTCACGTCTACTCACACGTATTTCAAAGCCGTGTTGTTCACACACCATTTCAATATTTGTTGATCGGAGGCAAGAATTACGTAGGAAGGTGCCTGGCGTAGTGGGTACCATGCAAGTGTGCTTGTAGTATACTCGACCCAATAGTGTTTAAAACAGGCTTTAAAAAGGTCGCTCTTCCAGCTTTCGCTGTGACTGTGCTGCGCGTTCCGCGCAGGCCTGGCGGTTTTTTCTCTTTTGTTATACTCACGTTACCAACCGTGGCCTTAGCCTCATTACTTTCACACGTGTTATTGAAATCAATGTTGTTTACGTGGATAGCTACACCGTGTACTTCAGTTGTTGGGTTGAGACATGGTGAAC
This sequence comes from Rhipicephalus appendiculatus, assembly GCA_030522465.1. Lineage (NCBI taxonomy): Eukaryota > Metazoa > Arthropoda > Arachnida > Ixodida > Ixodidae > Rhipicephalus > Rhipicephalus appendiculatus. The sequence continues at coordinate 61,800 of JALIZH010016511.1, read as the reverse complement.
ATGCAATTCTGGTAATGTACGAGCTCATCAGGTAGGACATTGTGCAGCTAAGCGTGTCACACTAATGCAGTCTTTCAGGTTCCTGTTCACTTCTTACCTAGTCCATGAGGTCAAGACTCGGAAATCTGGAGAACGTATTCGCGTATAATTTGAGCCGATACGCCACCTAGCGGAGAGCGCGCGAAACAGCCCATTGAGGTCCATGTAGCAGGCGACATTCACTTTCGCATGTGCGGTGGCGCTTCTGGCAGAAGGATTCGTCGTCAGCAAAGAAAAAAAATGCATCGCGAAGCAGTTTTTCTGCGTTTCGTTATGGACGTGGTTGAGGCGGACAGGTTGGTTAGTATCTTTTAGCAATTTTGTGTTTTCTGAGTGAACGGCGAACAACGGCGTAAATAACCAACCTCCGCAACGGCAATGTTACACCGACTACGGGTGTTGATTCTTAGCACTTCAGGAACAGGTAATACGTCACTGTCCTATATTTGCTTCACTATTCGAATGTAATCATCGAATCCTACGTATAACACCGCTTGAAGTAATCGGAATCGGTTTATAATAACGCCCCGAAGCGTCTCAATTCGCTACGAGAGACGCCATAGTGGAGCGCTCCGGTTAATCTCGACCAGCCGGAGCTCCGGAATTAGTACGTGGGCGCATAGCATTTCACCTCCATCGAACGGCGATGGCCGCAACTATGGTTCGAACCCGCGTCTCTCGGGAGTAAAAACACCCTAATCATGCGCTGTGCAACACCGGCGGACAAAATTGAAAACTTCGTAGTGTTGTTATCAGCGTGGCGTAAATGTCTCGTACGCGCACTAGATTTGGCCTCATGGCAAGAAATGCTTGCTATATTATATGTCTCATAGTAGCTTACGGCCTGGCTCTTGAGATGCTATGTGCTCGATTCCCATGACTTGTGGGCACGCGTACGTGGCAAAACCTGGCCGATGTCTCATCGTAGGTTGCAGGGAGCTATGAAGGGGCCAATTCACTCCTACCTGTGATGAAATTGCTGTGTACAATAGCAGCAGGTAAGCAGTATTGTTTGCGACCACCTCAATTTCTCTGACGTATGTGGATCAGCTTAGACGCACGCGAACACACAGAGAGAAATCAATAAGGCTACCCGCATTAAAAAAAAATTGTGCACAAGTTTCCTATACCATCATTTTTAGCAGTTCATAGTCATCGTTTCTCTCAGCCTCCTCTTGTAGCCGCACCGAATACGCAGCACGAAACCTTGTTATTTTGCTCAGTGTACCGTCCCCGCCTGATCCTTTAAGTTTAAACGTAGACAAGGTCGCGCGGAAGTAATTGACAGACTAAGCCGCTACAAAAGAAGTGACGTGTCGCCGTGTTGATCTAGGCAATCAGCATTTGATAAACGATGCCTGCGGCCACTACCGACTGTGTTAGCCCACCTGCCTACAAAACACTGCCGAACAGTTTGTCTGCCTAGCTGATTGACACGGCCTGTGACAGTGCTGCAGCTCTTACCTAGGAGTGGATGAGAACGGCTGATACGCGCTTGCATTTCGCTAGAAATCCAGTAATGCAAGAACGTGGGCCATCGGAGATCACAGGTTCAGTAAAAACACTTCAATGCCGCACTGGGATTTCTTGAGCGTCCAAATTCACACCAGACGTTCACGTGCACGAACAGTGCGACATTTATTTCATCGTCGACCTTGCCCTTCCCGACGACCGAAATGAAGAACTGGGAGGCAAAGACACTCCCACCTTCGACAGAACACCGCACACAGACGGGAACAAATGAAGGAAAATGTCACCCGCGTCCATACTTACTTGTATTCACACTCATGGGCGCTCCCGTTGACTCACGCTTGCACCTACTTACTCACTTTCATTCTCTCGCCCGTTCATACTGACAGGCACTCACTCACGTTCATACTCACGCGCTTTACTAGCGCTCATTAAGACACAGCACTGATACACCACGTTTTGACATTGCAATCTACAAAACACAGCATTTCCAGCAGCAACAATCCGCACATGGACCTCAATACAACTGCCATCTTTGCCACTGTTGCCTAACTTCGCAGCGCCCCCTGGATTTCGTTTTAGGTGCGAATTTACTGCCATCGTGGCCTCCGAGATTAGCCGGCTACGCGCCGTTTAGGCTAATCTCGGAGGCCATGCTGCCATGTGTGCAGACTTAGCAGCTCTTTCTGTTTTGTTATTCTTACTTTAGCAACTACAGCCTCTTTCTTGAATTTCATGTGCGTTAGCCTAAGTGTGACTTTCTTCTGTAGTGCTGATGAGAACTAACAGACAAAGATGCCAAGGAAAGTATAGGGGAAGCTATTAGAAGTAATTGTAATATAAACGTGAAGAAAGAAAAAGTGGACGAAAAGATAACTTGCCACCGGCAGGGACCGAACCTGCGACCTTCGAATAACGCGTCCGATGTTCTAGCACTGAGCTACGGTGGCGGTCATCCCCCCGTCCACTTTATGGGTATATATGTGTACTTAAACGTGGGAGCGTCAGTCAGCGCCGCCTGTTGCCATTACGGCGAGTGTGGAACACTTTCTTGCCTGTAGGCGTCACGTAGAACGTGATCTTATTACGAGCGGGCAGCTGACTAATAATCCCTCGCATACCACCCGAAGGCATCAAGTCTGCCAGAGCGAGACCCTCGTTATGAATGAAGGAAAGAATAGTAAACTTAATGGCTCGTTTGCTTTGTTAAACACAGTATCAATGAGAACTAACAGACAAAGATGCCAAGGAAAGTATAGGGGGAGCTATTAGAAGTAATTGTAATATAAACGTGAAGAAAGAAAAGTTATCTTTTCGTCCACCTTCGCCCCCCCCCCCCCCCTGAAGGGGAACCCTGCGCAAGCCTATGGTTACCGATAAACGTTCAGGCGTTACGACCAGCAAGAGGTTGGCATACTGCGTGCGCAGTGCGGCTGCATAGGAAAGCGGCAGGACAAAGCATACATGCGATGTCAAATCTGCGCCGATTATCAATAATTTTAAGCAAGTAATAGCATTACGAAATCCACACGGACGCTATTGACTTCCGTAGAACATCCGGAAGATGCCCGCGCAAAATCAAGCAAAAAACAGTGAATTCTTACCATTCGACATTCCCGATGCGCAAGCCGTCTGCATGGCGCTATCCCTCTCAGACGACTCGTCTTCTGACGTACTTGCAAGCGGGTCGAATGCGAAATGATTCGCGGGGTCGGCAAGCTCGGCATCTTCCTCTCTGCCGAAGTCGTTGCTGTCGTCGGAGTCTGTTGACAAATATTCGTCCATCGCTGATGGCGCGACAGTTGCCACATGTGCGGCGCGCAGCAGACAAAGCAGACGATGGAGCTGCGCGCGCACGAGGAAACGTCACGAAAGCGTGCGCATTCACATACTACCGCCTGGTGGCGCTGCTCATACCACGCCGTGACGTCAGGGTACAGTATTGTCACGTGGTCGTGACGTTGACCCAAGCAGCAGTCGGTATGTTCAAGATGAAACTGTTTATTAGGCCGAACTTGTGGCCAGTAAACAGAAAGTCAGATTACAGCAATACACGCTGGCGCTGATAGCGGCGAACAGATGCGTCGGCCGTCGATCAACTGACAAGCGGTGAAGCGCGTCGGAATTTATACGCGTGCCATAGAATATTCCAGTCTTATCACTGGTTGTCGTGCAAGCTCTGGAATAAGCTCGAGTGTTCACGTCTTGCGCGCCATCTTAACAAAACGATCTACAATGATCGCGAAGCTTCTAGAACAATGAGGCGTGGTTTGCGCTGAGCATTGCTGACAGCCTTTGAGGGCGAAAACCGAGTAGAGCGAAGTGAAAATAAGAAACGCGCGTGGCAATGCCCCCCTCTGAAAAAGCATCGTCCCGATGCTTAAAACAGAACGCGGGGGAGGGGGGGGGGGGAGGTGTCCAATGCATGCAACAATAAATAACAGCAATTTTTTATTTATTTATTTATTACATACTGCTGACCTGTTTACCAGGTCTTTAGCAGGAGTGGGCATACAGAATTCTTCGCTGCAATAGCAACATAATAGCATCGCGCAGACATAGTGACATCAGTAATATTTGCGAAATGCCGTACAGAAAACATGATATACAATGCAAAAGCATACATTAGAACATTTTTATAACAATTTAAGATAAACAAAACAAAAACATTACAACAAACAGCATACTTTTACCAACTGAAACGTATTGAACACGAAGGGAAGCATTGTGTATCTCTGGTAAATTCACTGTTATATAATAAGTAATAGCACAATTTGTTAAAGGTTGTTGAGTGAATTCAGAAATAAATCAACTGTTGTACATTCCACAACATCGGCTGTTAGGCTATTCCACTCACGGGTAGTTCTGGGGAAAAAAATACTTGAACGTATCTGTGCGGTTTACGTAATCTACAACTTTCTTTGAATGACATACGCGCACAGCACATTCACCTGTTTGTTTAATATGCACTGTTTTGCTAATTCCAGTTTTTCCATGAAAAGTCAGGTAAAACAGCTTCAGCCTTTCCGTTATTCTTCTTTCTTGTAGTTTTTCGAGCTCCGCTTTAACTAAAAGAAGTGAAGGTGATGTGCGCCAACTATAACAATTAAACACAAATCGAACAGATTTTCGTTGGACCATTTCTAGCTTTTTAATATTGGACATAGTAAAGGGATCCCACACAGCAGCTGCGTATTCTAATATTGGCCTAATAAAAGTTTTGTATGCGAGAAGTTTGATGTGCGGTGTAGCATTTACAAGCCTCCTTCGCAAGTAACCAAGCTTCTTCATTGCCCTTCTTTCAATGTATTGAACATGTTCATTCCATTTTAAGTCTGATCTCAGTATTAGTCCTAAATATCTGTGCTCTTAGCAATAAAGAAAGTACAATAATAAAGCAAAAAGTACAGTCCTCAAATTCACTAACGCGCGTAATATGGCTTGAGGCGCACGACATGGACGACTTCAGGTCGCGCACGGCGCCGCTGAGAGTTCGTAATGCCGACAGGGACAACCTCGTAGTCGAGTGCAGGCGTCGAAGTACCCTGTACGGTCCGAAGTATCGTCGAAGAAGCTTCTCACTGAGTCCCCGTCGGCGTATTGGCGTCCACACCCATACACGGTCACCGGGTTGGTATTCCGTGTGGCGTCGTCGAAGGTTGTAGCGGCGACTGTCAGTCCTCTGCTGGTTTTTGATCCGTAGGCGGGCGAGCTGTCGTGCTTCTTCGGCGCGCTGTAGGTAGGTGGTCACGTCGATGTTTCCCTCGTCGGTGACGTTTGGTAATTAACACACTGCCAGGTGGCAACCACACCACTACCGTCGGCCTCGCTCATAGCATCCATCTGTAGCGATGGACAGAGACGAGAGACGTCGTCGTGAAGGCGGCCAACGTGGCCGTGCCGCTGTCTCGCCACTTTATTGAGCGAAGGCCAAACGGAGCGGCGGCAGCTGCTGGCGTCCAGTTCCGCCAGGCGCGTGAACCCGTTCTAACTGTCTCGCGGCTCGAGCTCTGCATGAGCTGCGCGAGAGGCGCGGCGCGGTGTTGGTAAACGATGATGATAATGAATGGCGATGGTGATGCGCTACAGATTACTCCCCCCGCAGAAATGAACCCGTAATACAAAATTATGGGGGCGTATATACAAGTGTACATAGCACGAAACAAAGTGTCCGTGGGCAGTCCAGGGCGTTAACGTGAAGGGACCATCGGGAGCCAATGGGTCTCTGGTGGGCGGCTCTGGGAGTTGCGCAGCGGGCGAGAGTCTTGGCGAAGGCAAGCTGTCGGAAGTAGCTGTTGGTGTTTCCTGCACGAGCGCGGCCATCGACTGACGCTTGCGCGCAGAGTGGCTCTGGACCGATTCAATAGCGAGACCGCCTGTGGGTCAATCCGACGTCGAAACTTTCCATACTGGCCCGAGCGATGGCGGCACGTGTGGGAAGGAGTCGGTGCTGTTGCAGTTGTCAAGCTCGTCGTCCCAGTGTTCGGTCGATTGCTCTTGAGCGGCAGTTGCTCGTGAGAACGGATCTTGGGTTCGACAGGAAGCGCACTGGATACGGAAGAGGGACGGGAAGGTGCGTCAAATGCAGTCACCGAAAAATCTTGGGGGGGCCAGATCAGGGGAGCATGTACGCGGCACGGCAGGCTGGTTGCCTGCCTGCGTGGTTAGTTGGGCACACGTGGTCTGCTGTACCTGTGGCGAGCCAGATGAGCGGTCCTCGAGAGTTTCCGTCATGGTTGCAACATCCCGCACGTTCGGCTGTGGCTGGTGAGGGGTGCGAACCTCTGCTGTGGTTGTTTTCGAGGTCGATGGTGGTCGTTGTTGGCAAGACGCGCAGAGCGTTGATGCCGATGGAAGGTTCGGTTGGTCGAAGGAAACTCGGTCGGTGACCATGTCTGTGGCAGACTCCAGGGCGTGCGGCGAGGTTGCCGTCGTGGAGTCTGATGTGTCAGAGGTGTCAGAGGTGTCACGAGCCGTCGAGGTTGGGGAAGACGGGCGAGTGGTAGGCATGTGTGACGGACCCTCGTACCTTCGGAGACCCTCGGGAAGGTCCTCGGGAAGGTCGGTCAACGCAGGGGCGTCTTCTACCTGGTCGTCGTGGTCGGGCGCAAGAATGGGTGTTCCTGTGTCCGGACCCGAGGTAGAAGGAGTCGTAGCCGGGGAAGAAAAGTCGTAGTATAGAGAGAGCTGCGGGCTGGCTTTTAGAGCTGGAGTCGACGGAGGGGAAACCCGGAACTCGCGGCTCATAGGAAGCGGGCGGTAGATTTCCCCGTAGGAGGCCAGCACCGCTGTGCAGAGGTCGTCGTATGGCTGCTGGCTGGATGTCGACGCGGCCGCGAGATGGCGGAGCTCAACCGGGAGGGCGTGTAGCAGGATGGCGTGCATCTCCGGTTGTGCGGTGACGCCATCCACCATGAGAATGGCATCCAGCTGCTTAAACCACACTCGGGGGTAGACCGGGTTGAACGGTGGCACTTGCGGGTAGGGACGTCGAAACATGGCAGTGGCCGCTCGTCGAAAGGCGTGTTGTCCGGGTCACCACTGTAGCGATGGACAGAGACGAGAGACGTCGTCGTGAAGGCGGCCAACGTGGCCGTGCCGCTGTCTCGCCACTTTATTGAGCGAAGGCCAAACGGAGCGGCGGCAGCTGCTGGCGTCCAGTTCCGCCAGGCGCGTGAACCCGTTCTAACTGTCTCGCGGCTCGAGCTCTGCATGAGCTGCGCGAGAGGCGCGGCGCGGTGTTGGTAAACGATGATGATAATGAATGGCGATGGTGATGCGCTACACATCCATACCAAAAATAGTTCTGCCACGGTCGCCTGCTTCGCGTGCGTGTAACTCCGCGTTCCTTACTTACGCTCGCCCCGCAAGAAAACGCGGCCGGCCAAGGGGGAAGACACGACGCGCGTTGCGTTTCCCTCTGGTCGGGCAGTGGTGTTCAATAACTCGAACATGCCGCGAGTAGGCGACCTTAGCCCAAGTTCGGCTTTCAAACAGTGAAGCTCTTCTGGGTGTCACACTGCTTTCTCCGATTCCGCTCTCACCGTGCAGCTACCACGAGCATCTATGACCAGAACGGTTTGTTTAATCATTGATCATGGACGTTTGTCGCAGGAATGCACATGTACTATCGGCGTCAAATGAAACGCGAACAGCGGCAAGCATTCGCAATGACGTAGTGCGCACTGTCCAGTCATCCCCATGGACAGGCGCGCCTATGCGCACTGCTGTCAAACTGGATGAGCGCGCACGTCTGTGGTGATGACGAGTGCGCGCAATATACCGCTGCGAAGGCTTGCCGCTATTCGCGTTTCATTTCACGCTGATAGTACCACCAAGCGTCAACGTGGATGCATACACGTTAAACGGTGCTATAGCTTTCGAACACCGATACACATTGTGCAAGCTCTCTTATATCAGTGTACAGTAAACATCGAACGACTTCTGTAAGGACACGTTTCACTTTCGTGCTATACCGATTCCTATGACGGGGGGGATCAACCATGTTCTTTTTGTATTTCGCGGGCTTTCTTGGAAAAAATGGTACACGTGAGACTTTCTTTGAAAGGGTTGACGCTTGGGCAAGTTGGTGTGGATTCATTTAGAAATGTTAACAGCGCATAGAACGTTTAGGAAGAGACGAGACAACAGAGGCAAAGCAGCGCTCTGTTCCTCTGTTGTCTCGTCCCTTCCCAAACATTCTATGCGCTGTTAACATTTCTATATGAGACTTTATTTATCGCAAATAATGCAATGGGGGGTTTGTGAGGACGCTCTCGAGCTTTGCAAGTCCCATTTCTTGCCTAAAGTCAATATTTATTATTAATTTAGTTAAGTAATCCTCATTAACAAAATGATTCATTACAAAACAAAAACCGCCAGGCCTGCGCGGAACGCGCAGCACAGTCACAGCGAAAGCAGGGAGAGCGTCATTTCTAAAACCCGTTGCAATCTATCTTGGGGCTACTAATACAAGTACGCTTGCAAGGTACCCACTACTCCATTATTTGATTCGGTGGCTGATGACGACGAAGAATTATGGCTGAGCCCTTAGTAATGGGTTGGAAGCATTCAACGACCCCCCTTGCAATGCAATTCACATTGTGTGACGCCTGCTTAAACAATTCGCATTCTGTGACGCCTGGTTGTTGTTTTACTCTTCTACCACGTTATATTGCGCATGTTTACGCTCTTCCTTTCCAACATAATGCTTGTATAGGGTTTCTGTGCGCAGGGGTTTCGAGCACAGGCATGGCTCAGTGGTAGAACACTGGGCTGCCACGGAGAGGACCCAGGCTCGAACCTCGTTCTATCCTGGACATTTTTAAACTTTTATTTCTTATTTCGTGCGATAGCGGTTACGGACACCAGCGGCGGCGGCGGAGAACTACGGCACCCTTGTGGTCTCATAACAGCTTTCGCTGTAAAAATCGTCTGTAGTGCGCAAGGTGGCTGTCAGCAATATGCAACTAATTTCACTGGCCTGCCTCTAATATTGTATTTTTGAACCCTTGGCTAAAGATAGCTGGGACACCCGGTGTGTGTATATATGTATGTATATAAAGTGTTCCACACTCGCCGTAATGGCAACAGGCGGTGCTAACTGGCGCTCCCACGTTTAAGTACACATATATACCCTATAAAGTGGACGGAGAGATGACCGCCACCGTAGCTCAGTGGTAGAGCATCGGACGCGTTATTCGAAGGTCGCAGGTTCGTTCCCTGCCGGTGGCAAGTTATCTTTTTGTCCACTTTCCTTTCTTCACATTTACATTACAATTACTTCTAATAGCCTCCCCTATACTTTCCTTGGCATCTTTGTCTGTTAGTTCTCATTAATACTGTGTTTAACAAAGCAAACGAGCCCTTAAGTTTACAATTCTTTCCTTCATATATATATATATATATATATATATATATATATATATATATATATATATATATATTTATATATATGTCGACACACTGCGTACAAACCGGCGCAGCCTCCGCCTCGTCACTATAGCTAGCCCGGCGTGACACGGCCGCATGCGGCAACACGCCTTCGATAAGGGACAGCGCAACCGCAGCGTCACCGGAGGCTTACGTCACCGACGGTGGCTATAAACCCAAGCTGCCAGGCTCGGGGGGGGGATCATTCCTTCTCTAACCGTTGGAGCGCAGCGTCGGTATGCTCGCCCCGCTGCTGCTACTGCACTAATAAACAGTCATGTTTTATGTTAGGATGCGTCCTTTCGTTGACAGGGCATCCCATATATATATATATATATATATATATATATATATATATATATATATATATATATATATATATATTCCAGGGTGCTGAAGCCCCATAAGCTCCCCCCACCCCCCTGGCTACGCCCCTGGTATATATATATATATATATATATATATATATATATATATATATATATATATATATCCCCTTCAGGCGCAGTGTCCACATATGTGGACGCGACTTCTTTTTGCCAGTTCCTCGGACTAGTGGGAAAGAAAGGGCAAGATACATTGCTCATAGCAATAATTGGGCCTTCTACATAGTCAACGCGTCTTGACTTGACCCCAATGTGCTGCACACGATTGCAGCCGATCACATTTATGAAGGCACTACGATGTTTGACGGGTCACTGGACGTGCCGTGTTCCAGAACCAACTTCTTAAGTATTATTTTTCTTTGCTCAAAATCAACAGAGCAAAAAAGGAATTGCGTGTTCATTTTGAGTCTAAGATTACCTTCTTTTCGTGTAAAAATCGTACATGAGTGGTTGCAGAATAATTAAATATTTAATTATACGCTAATTAAGATTAATCAGCAAAGCTCGCAAATAACATATTTCTTCATTTTCCTTCGTGGAATGTAATAAGGAGTGCCTTAGAATCATGTTGTGCGAAATTTAGACATTTCCGGACAGTGTATCATAATGTGCGCCTGAAGGGGATATATATATATATATATATATATATATATATATATATATATATACATATATATATATATATATATATATATATATATATATATATATGTATATATATATATATATATATATATATATATATATATATATATATATATATATATATATATATATATATATACATACATACCAGGGGCGTAGCCAGGGGGTGGGAGAGCTTATGGGGCTTCAGCACCCTGGAATTTTTTCGTATTGTCATGTATCACCGACCAAAACAGCTACCGGCGCCGGATGCTGTCTGGATTTTTTCCAGAATTCCTTTTCTATGATGAAAACACACCGGTGCGAACGTTTCTGGCCATTGGTGACCCTTTATCTGACTATGCAATGCATCATACCGCCAGAAATACCCTGCAAACAGAGGAAAGCGGGGCCACGGATTACAATCGTGCGACGCAGCGAGGCGCTGATTTACGGGCTCCGCTCTCTCACACGGTGAGCCGTGCCGCGAAGGACCAACTATTGTTGACTAGCCGGGTGCTTGGGATTTTGTTGATACTTGTGAAGTTGTAGTGAATTTTTTACAATCAAGAATTCACCTGGCTTTTGGAACACCGTTGTTTTTTGCGGGATTCAGCTGTAGAAACGCTATTGTCAACACACTTGCGGTGGGGATTTCTTGAATACGGAAAGGATTATATCTTTCTTTTACTGCTTACCGCCGCCGTTTTGTTCGCTTGCTCCTTTAGGGGAAGCGAAGAGTAGTTTTGAACAGATATACGACAGTCTTGTTAACTAAAACGATGAAATTCCGTGTGTCACGCGTGCTGGCAACCAAGACATCGGTCGATTCCCATGAGGAAATTGCAGGTGAAGGATGCGTATACATCTCTTGAGACAGACGTGGGTAACACAGCCGAGTCTCGCCTCTGATTAAAAGGGGCACGGCAAATATATTATAGGGTGGTGTTTGGAGAATAAGAAGTGGGCATTATTGGAAAAATATCCAGGGCCCTATTTCTCCCGGTAGAGAATCTGGGGAGATGAAAAGTTAAGTAAGCACTGGCCATTGTTCTGCTAAGTGGTCTAGTCTAGTCCAGCATGGCTCGGAGCTGCACGTAGAACTTAGTGGTCTAGTCTAGTCCAGCATGGCTCGGAGCTGCACGTAGAACTTAGCGTCACCCAGTAGCGCCGTAACACACAAAATATTGGAAACAGCAAAATCGGTCCCGGCAGCGTATACGTTTTGAGGTGTGAGGCATATTTACAACACCGAAAAAGTAATTATGGCCGCACCTAGACAGCCTTCGTTGAAAAGGTGCGAAGAAGGCAGCAAATTGAGCATGTCAATGTGTTCTGCTAGCGTCTCGCTTTGTAAGTATCCCTGGCAGCCGATGCCGGCTACTCTGAGGCGGCAAATATGAGCTCCGTCGCGCCATTTGGTCAGTGATGCCATGAGAGTCGCCTGGAAAACTTAACACCCGGGCCAAACAGTGCTGTCCGATGGAAGAAGACTCGCCAGCACTCTGCGGGACTTCTAGACTTGGGATTTATCAACGTTGCATGGTCATCCATATGATAGAAACATGTTTACTGTTGGATTGATGTTATGGTAAGCTGGTATTAGCCTATGCTTCTGAACTCTTAGAGATTTGCCATTCGCGCGCTGTCCAAATTATTGTATTAATTGGTCATTTCCCAGTGCTTGCATTGTGGCGTAACCACTGATAGATCTTACGCATATGTGTGCTAGTTCATTTTTAGAACGAAGGCTGTTATGAAATCACGACAGCCGAGTTCGCGCACACAATGACAAAAGTTTTTTTTTTAAATATGCAGAGTCCAGCGGCATTTGAATCTCGGCGCATTGCATAGCAGTCGAGTATTTTTCCACAGAGCCGCGTTGGTGCTTGAAATTCCTTCGCAAAAAGACCCAGTACAAGTGTCATATCGGGCGAGGAATAAGGTTAACGAATGCAACACAGCGTGAGAGATAAGTGCAATAACAACTAGGCTTCACGCAATGCGAATTGCGTAACGAGTTTGTTATTTCAAGCTTACCACATATTACAAAGGACTCAGGCTTTATTTTCCGACGTCATCAGCCACAACATTACGACAGTGCATACATGTTTTACAGACGAGGCGTGGGCACCTCGCTTCTCCGCAGAATGATGAAAAATGGCATATTGGCTACTCCTCTACTTTCGCAAAATTATGGCGATTTATGGCGCAGCGGGTGCCTTCCAAATGTAGTTGTAGTAGTCGCCCCAAGAGAATTTACAATGGGCTCTTGAAAAAAAAAACAAAAAAACTGCCAGGTCTGTGCGGAACGCGCAGCGCAGTCGCAGCGAAAGCTGGAAGAGCGACCTTTCTAAAGCCTTTTTAAACATTCTTGGGGCAATTACTACAAGCACACTTGCATGGTGTACCCACTACGTCATAAATGATAATTTTTATGTAGTAGGAAACCGTCCACTATGCCATTATTCGTCATTCTTCGGAAAAGCGCGGTACCCGCTTTACACTTGTAGCGCATTATGTGCAGTTTGTTGATGCTGTGGCTGACGACGATGAGGAATTATGCCTGAGGCTTTTCTAATGGGTTGGAGCATTGGCTCGATACGCAATTCGCGTTGTATGACGCCTGGTTGTTACTTTACTGTTCTAAAACGCTTTACTACGCATGTTAACGCGGTTCCTTACCCGACATGAAGCCTGTATGGGGTCAGTTTGCAACGCAGTTTTAAGCACCGGCGTAGCTCACTGGTAGAGTGCTGCGCTGCCACGCAGAGGGTACGGGGTCGATTCCCATTCTGTGATAGGGCTTTTTTATTTATTTAGATCTTCTTCTTATTTCGCGTGATAGTGGTTACGGACACCGGTGGCGGCGGCGGCAGACAACTACAGCGAAAAAATCACGCCATATCCACGAAGTGAATGATGATGAGTGGGCGAAGCTCGATCGTTTTCATCCATGGCAGAAAGAGAATGTGTGGTCTGGAACGCGCTTATACTTCATGGTCATCAACGTCATCGTCATGGGTACATTCCACTATACAGGAACGCGCTTATACTTCATCGTTATCACGTGTAGTGGGTACATTCCACTATACTGCGTCATTGTCATCTTTATCACGTGGAGTGGGTACATTCCACTATAGGTACTGGAACGCGCTTATACTTCATCGTTATCACTTGTAGTGGGTACATTCCACTATACTGCGTCATCGTCATCTTTATCACGTGGAGTGGGTACATTCCACCATACGTGGCTACCTACCTACTACTACGACTACTACTACTACTACTACTACTACTATTACTGCAGAGGAGGGACAGACCCACACCCTAAGGAGCTTCACCCCTAAAACGGCCCTTGTTGTGATCTCATATTCTCCGCAGAAATGTCTGGCAAATAAAAGTTTTCACAATAAAGTTTTACCATCCATCCATCCATCCACCACCACCATAACAGCTTTCGCACCAAACCGTTCCTCCAGCTTTCTCTGTGACCTTACTGCGCGTTCCGTGCAAGCCTGGCGTGTTTTACAGCGAAAGCTGTTATGAGACCACAACAAGAGCCGTTTTTGCGCCGTAGTTGTCCGCCGCCGCCGGTGTCCGTAACCACTATGTGCGAAATAAGAAAAAAATAAATAAATAATTAAAAAATCCCTATGACAGAATGGGAATCGAACCCGGGCCCTCTGCGTGGCAGCCCAGCAATCTATACCACTGAGCTACGCCGGTGCTTGAAACTGCGTTGAAACACCCTACGCAGGCTTCATTTCGGGTGAGGAATCGTGTTAACCTGTGAAATAAAGCGTTTCAGAACTGTGAAGAAACAACCAGGCGTCACACAATGCGAATTGCGTGACCTGTGGGTCATTCAATGCTCCAACCTATTACAAAATCCTCAAACATAATTTTTCATCGTCGTCAGCCACAGCATCAACAAAGTGCACATAATGCGTTACAAGTGCGTAGCGGGTACCGCGCTTTTCCGAAGAATGACAAATAATGGCATAGTGGACGCTTCCCCACTACATAAAAATTATGATGATTTATGGCGTAGTGGGTACCATGCAAGTGTGCTTGTAGTAGTTGCCCCAAGAGTGTTTAAAAAAAGCTCTAGAAAGGCCGCTCTTCCAGCTATCGCTGTGACTGTGCAGCCGTTCCGCGCAGACCTGGCCTTTTTTTAACGCGATAGCGTTAAAGAGCTCGTTTCGCAGAAACTCCGGCGTCGCGGTCGGTGTCGTTGGTTGTAAGCGAAAAATCATCATCTTGTCCGTGACCCAAAAATCGAGAAAGATTCAAATAAAATAAATAATAAAATTTTCGGGTCCGAGTGAGGATCGAACCCAGGCCGTCTGCGTGGCAAGTAGGTGTTCTGCCACACAGCCACGCCGCTCCTTGGAAATGCAGCGAAAATAACTCTTGCTTCGCAAACGCAAGCGTAATATTGCGTGGTACAAGCGTACATTGCCATCGTGCGTCAGAACATGTGACTATCATAAGGACTTCGTAGTTTGAAGCCGGCCACCCATTACAAAAGACACACACCTTACTGCGCGTATTCCCTTAACACCTCGTAGTGGGTGCATAGCAAGTGTGCACTAAGTAGTTGAAGTACGCACTCGGCACAGGATACCGCTATCGCGTTCAACTCTTGAAGGCGAAGCTTAAGGGTCCCCCATTTTTTTTCCCCTTTGTCATTCTTAATATGGAACTGGGGCAGGTGGTGAAGGCGATGTTCCTTCAACCTCTGACATGGTCGGACCCGCGATGATACGGCCGCTGCGGAGCTTCGTGAGGAGTACAGAGAACAACCAGCACTTCCACTACAAAGATGTTACGCAAAATAACACGAGACGTGGCTGTTTACGGGTGTATATTTACACTGATGTGCACAGCGTCGACCAAGATGGAGAACAGCACGCACACCTGACAGGCCAGTCGTCTTTGTCTTCTGTAGGCAGAATATCTGAGCCTTGATATGTCAGTTACGTGGCAATATTATTCTGTGCATTGGTGTGAAGTATGCAAACATCTCGTTTTGCACCCAGCTCTGTCCCATTAACTGTGCCTGCTTGTGTACTGAACGTCCTACAATACTGTCATTCCCCATCGACCACTTAGCCCTGACGACGTCTCGTGACCACTGCTGACACGCAGGTTCCCCATTTGCCAAGACGAGGAGTGGGGCGCGGAGGGAGGGCTATCGACAGATGTCGAAGTAACTGCTCATTAAAGGAGGCGGAGAAAATAATTTCGATGTTTTTGTAGTCGTAATTTGGAAGCATGTCTACGCATGGTTTGCCCAAACAGTCCCCTATATTTTCTAGAACATAATGTAGCTAGTCACTTGGGCTGCAAATGTAGGCCGACCAGAGGTGGACGCATCCCTCTATGAATAAGGAAGCGAAATGGATGGGGGGGGGGGGGGGGGGGGTCACACCAGTGAATCACTTTTAACCATTCTGCCCTCAAAGCTGCTATAATGTCTTTTAGTGTCGCCGGCGTGCGGACATTTCAGAAATACTTCATTGGAGGAAGCTCTAATTTTTTTTTTCACGTCCTAGAGGCGAATGCACGTCGACGAGACTACTAAGGAGACTATTGTGTACAGTCGCGCTTAATATGAGTTGCAACACGCTGGCTGTGGTTAAAGTGACCCCAAGCCTGAACAATGAAACCGACAAACGTTAAAGTGGTTCACTAAGTACCGTTAACTGAGAGAGCTTAATTCATCAACTTTTGTTTCTTCGTAGGTGCCGATTTGCAGTGATGGAGCCATTTTGAGCATAGACAGCGTGTTGCAGCTCATATTGAGCGTGACTGTACGTACGGCTTTGCCAAAATTTTTTCCGTCTAACGATGATTGTGCCTTGAACAGTGCTCGGTTGGCGAAAGCATGACGGCTGTCTTCTGCTATGTGTGTCAAATGGCTAGAATTGTTTCATTTCTATCACGCTGATATTTCAAGCCCACTTTATTCGCCGCATTGTTCTACAACTAATAACGATTTTTCGAGTTTTACGTGCCCACAACCACGGTATGATAATGAAGCAGTCCGTAATGGAGCGCTCCGGAAATTTCGTTCGCTTGGGGTTCCTTAACGATCACTTAAATCTAAAGATGCTGGTGTACTTAGACTGACCTCTAGCGTTTCGCCTCCATCAAAATGCGAGCGCTGCTACCGGGATCGAACCGACGTCGTTCGCGTCGGCAGTCGAGCACCGTAACTACTGGAGCACTATTGCGGCTGGCGTTCTTCAAATTTTGGTAGTTTGCTATTTTTTGCAGTCTTTTATAAGTGCAAGCATATGGTGATCAACAAAGGTCTATATTTAATGGGCATTCCATGTAGCCACAGCCGCATCTGTCTGGTCTGGTAAATGGTCGCGTGACTCAGTGGGGTAATTGTTTTGAATAAGTGTGGAAACAACTTGCGTAAAAAGTGGATCATATATCATGCGTCTGAATGAATCTCTATAATACTCTGGAAACGAATAACTATATCAAAGGCTCATTCGCAAAACTTCGTGTAATCCTTGTTGGATTATATGTACCAGTCTGTACTTTTAAATCCTTGTTCGCTCCTTGTTCTGCAGTCTTTGGTTTGCGGTAGAGAAAACACGTTATAATTTGCCACGCCGGCAGTTCATCATATTACATCCCATTAGATCATAATACACCACGTATTACATCACATATTACATCATATTGAGTGGGCATGGACGCACGACAGGAATCATGGCCTCACACATCTTTCTGTTCATTCCAAAGCTATTTGGCGCCCTGGCCCTTGGCCCGGACTGCCATGGTGTCCCTTGTCACGGTGGCATGCCAGGCAACGCTTCGGCAACTGAGGAAGCAAGCTTTCTGGATGACTATGCCTGAGCTGCTTCGTCTTGGCCTGATGACTACTGCTTGCCACAGGTTAGGATACGTCCTATCGGCCAGTGCTTCGTCGACGGTGGTGCCCTGGATGAACCTTGCGACTGGGCTGTGACGGCGGATGGCGTTCCGGCTACTTTGTTTTCGTGTACTGCCGCCCTCCTCTGGCGGGAAGGGCGCGTCACGGACCGCCGATGGCTTGATATCTACTGCGCATCTGCAACGTCATCATCTGCGCCGATGGCGAATCAACTTAAAGTCGGCGCGTCGAACGCAATATTCAGTGGGCATGGACGCACGACAGGAATCATGGCCTCACACATCTTTCTGTTCATTCCAAAGCTATTTGGCGCCCTGGCCCTTGGCCCGGACTGCCATGGTGTCCCTTGTCACGGTGGCATGCCAGGCAACGCTTCGGCAACTGAGGAAGCAAGCTTTCTGGGTGACTATGCCTGAGCTGCTTCGTCTTGGCCTGATGACTACTGCTTGCCACAGGTTAGGATACGTCGTATCGGCCAGTGCTTCGTCGACGGTGGTGCCCTGGATGAACCTTGCGACTGGGCTGTGACGGCGGATGGCGTTCCGGCTACTTTGTTTTCGTGTACTGCCGCCCTCCTCTGGCGGGAAGGGCGCGTCACGGACCGCCGATGGCTTGATATCTACTGCGCATCTGCAACGTCATCATCTGCGCCGATGGCGAATCAACTTAAAGTCGGCGCGTCGAACGCAGTATTCAGTGGGCATGGACGCACGACAGGAATCATGGCCTCACACATCTTTCTGTTCATTCCACAGGTCAGTTGCTTTTCTATATCAAGACTAAAATCTGATGATCCATTTATAATCGTGCTTCCATGCCCAGAAGCAGTGCTTGCTCCTTTTTGTTCTTTGCTATTACTTTTGTGCGGCGATGTTGAAAGCAATCCCGGGCCCTCGAAAGAACAACCATCGGATACGCTAACCGAAGTTTTGAGAACATTGCGCGACTTGAATAAAATAACTAAATGAATGGAAGATAACCAAAAAGAAATGCCCGGCATTATTACTGAGCTAAAAACACACCAGGAAACAGTGGCGGGTGCGATTTCTGAAATTAAAGCAAGGCTTGCGACCGTAGAAACTCTGACGGGTAATCTTGAAAAATAGCAGCATGAACTCGGTGACGTCGTCGAAGCGGTTGGAAGCATCACAAAAGACTGCAGTCCTACGCTCCCGATTGGATGATGCAGAAGATCGTTTCCGTAGGAATAATCTTCTACTTTTTTATGGTATAACGGATATTGCCACTGAGTCTGCTGTTCAATCAGAGCAAACGATATTAGACATTCTAAATAGCACTCTAACCCTAAGCGTACCCTAGTGATAACATATCACGGGCGCACCGTACCAGTCGGTTTTTAGGTGCGAAGCATCTTATAGCGGGGGGCATGTCCCACGGCGTTGTCGGCGTCCGCACTCACACTGCGCGTGCGCAACTCTCCTCCTTCCCTCTCTCCAACAGCTGCGCGTTACTCTCTCCACTTCTCTCCTACCACCTGCTTGCACTTCTCCTGCGTTCTCGCTTCTGCTCTCGCGGCGCATGCGCTATTCTCCTCCTCTAGTCTCCTCTCCTTCAAGTGTGAATATAGACGTTTATAACGGGCGAGGAGGACAGGTCTGGCAACAGCGCTTTCCTCCTTTCTGGCTCGTGCTCGCTGGCTTGGAGTGCGTGTGTTGACGCTGGGATGTGTGTCATTGTCGAGGAATTTTTGCGTGTTGCAGGTCAACTTGCGGATTCTTTTCGTTTTCATTGCCGTGCCGGCAAGTACTAAGTCAACAGGGAACCACTGTGCTGTTTTTAGGTTTAGTAACAACCATAGAAAAAGGAAACTGCTGTCGGGAGAAAAATGCGAAGTGCATCACCAGACACGGAGTCTTTGCGGCTGCGGACTCTTCAAGTTAAATCGTTTTCCTGTTGACGAGGAGCCTCGGCGTTTATGGCTTACAAGCTTAAATAGGAAAAACTTTGTGCCTTCCGCGTGTTCTCGGGTATGTTCAGAACATTTCCTTCCTGGCGAATGAAGCGCAATGGCCCTGATCGACGCCGATGCTCGAGCTCGGCTATGAACGGAAGGTACGTAGCCTACGGCTATTCCAACAATGACAATATTTTTATCCGATAAACAGCCCCATGTAACATTTCTATCTATCGCAGGTCAAAGTACCGCGGCGACGAATAGTAAAGAAAGAGTTGGTGCCTACGAAGAAACGAAGGGTAGGTCGCCAAATAGTCTGTTGTGCAGAGACACACGGCGCAATTTCGATCGTGATCAAGCGCTATCTGGATTGAGTTGAAAAACAATCGAGATAAGTGCCAAGGCAGCAAACAAAGCCGTCCGTGCCATGAAATGGAATTAACCACTAAACGTCAACACACGGCGTCACGTAAGAGCGGTAGCCGATGCGACGGCGTGGCGTAAACAAATCGCGTTAGAAAAGCCGATACCTACAGCGCGAGAGAAAAAAAAAAATTTAACTGTGCCCTCGAAGTGTTGCTGCTCTTCCTGGAAAGGAAAGAGCTGAAAATATTGCGCGTTCTTCGAGCAGAAAGTCAGTGCTGTAAATATGATGCATCCACCGAGTGGAACTCGTTCGCGGCACCGTATAATCATACAATTGACTCTCAACGGCTTAAACCTACTCAAAACGCCTCACATACTGATTCTCTAAACAACCTGCACCGCTTCAATCGAAATTCACCGCGTCAGAACTAAAAACTATACCTCGCGACAACTTTCTGTGGCAGCACAGCCAAAGCTGCGTGGGCGGAGCTTCTGCACGCCAAGTAGTCCGTTTGCGGGCGATTTCGGTTTCGCAAGCGCATCCAACATGTACGTTTTCGCACGAACATACAAGGTTTATGATGTTATTTTTGAAATAGTGTATTAAAAGATAGGTTACATGTAGCTTTAATCGAAAGCTATGACAAGCCTTGAGATACTTATGAACGCAGCAGTGAAGGCAAAATACATGGAATCATTGCTGTGTTCTTCTGCGAATTCGAGCATAGCTAATCTGCCAGCGGTTCAAGCCCGCGTGTAAAGTGAGCACCATACAGTAATGCTTGCATTTGCTAACCTTGCATTCTTTTTTCAAAGCAATAAAATATTCTTTATTGCTAAGGAACACAGGAAGCAGCTTTATTGAAGCGGTCAGATTTATTAAAAAAAAAAAAAAAAAAGGGCGGGGCGGAAGGCGCACGGCCGAGCAGGAACTGTGTGATAGGAAATTCAACGCAATGGCGAGAAACCACGTCCTAAATTTCGGTGAATACAGGGTCGGCATCGTCGTTTTCCTTCTTTTGGAGACGCAACCACTTTCTGGAGATGCTCACGTTAATTTGTTTGTGGACGCGAAGTCATCGATGGGTCGCAGATATCTTGGCCTCGACTGGTAACAGGTGGGCGTCTCACGTTCGTAAATCCACGGCCGTGGTAAATCCAAGCGGGTGAAACGCACTCCTTACTCGGCCAAGAACGCTGTTTTGGACAGTTAGTCGCATAATAGACATGAACGCGCCTGTTGCCCAGGCGAAACTTTTCACTGGTGATTTTATCCTTTCATGGCAAAGCGCCCAGAACCGCTCCCGCCGTAGACGCCGACGGGTACAGTGTTAAAGTACGCGTCCTTTAGCGTTATTGTATCAGCAATATCAGGCAACCGAAATACCAACCACGTATGGAACGCAATTTATGAAAAGGGTCATTGTTTTCACGTACAGTTTCCAATCGCAATATTGCTTTCAAGCAGCTGGTCTTGCTGAAGATTGACAGGTAGCCGGTGTCACTTTCAAGGCGGCTATCGCGATGAGAGACCCACTTGCGCTGACGGTATCACTCACACACAACTTCTTTCTCCGTGATAGCATGTGCGGGGAACAAAATATTTGACGACACACAGCTGTCTTCTTTTCCTTCAGCTCGATGAATACAGATCACCTAGCGAACGCGCACTCATCCTCGCTCACAAGCCACGATGTGAACTTGCTGAAACCGAACGACGCCATCGTTGTTTACTGGGCCAGGAAAAAGGCGAAATGACACCAGAAAACTACAAACAGCAAAAAACGAAACTCGCGCACGGAATAAGTTTTCTTGATAACAATGCTAAGGATCTTGAGCATAATAACTACATCTTTTGTTTTTGTGTTTCCTTTTATGCTACGTAGTATAAAAAGTTAGCGTTCGCGGACTACATGCAGACGCGTAGTAAAAAAGTGCGTGATTCGGCTTCGTAGCTTTGGCTGCGCTGCCACAGAAAGTTGTCGCGAGGTATAGCAGTTGTTCCGTGTACGAATACAACCGATGAGCGAAGCTCCGTTTCTGAATACGGGGCCAATGCCTCCTAGACTAGATGCCTGCGACGTGAGCCGAAGAGCTGGTTCCCGGCCCTCTCCTGTTCTCTCCTCCTCCGCTCCACAAAACAGTGTCGGCTGCGAGCGCTCGCTGCGGCGGCCGCTTTAAACCTTGCAGCCTCCGAGATTAAAGCAATGTCTACTGCCGTCCCGGAGGCAGCGCGGCCGTGTCTCTGTGATGGCGTCACTTCCGAATCCAGCGGAAGTAGTAGTGTCGGCTGCGAGTGCTCCTCGCGGAGAAAGCACTGAACTACAAGGAACCTCCCGTCCCAATGGGAAAGCGTGCGACGTCGCAGGCATCTTTCTAGAGGAGGCGTTGACGGGGCGTATTCAGAAACGCTCCTTGACTTGCCACTGCCTTCAATGCAGCACAAACGCGTTTCGAACGCGCTGTCTTTAGGCGGTGCCAAAGCAGCACAAACGCGTTTCGCCTTGAGGCGTTGCCAAGCCAAGTTCAAGTCAAGGAGCGTTTCTGAATACGGGGGTACAGGTTACAGTGCCTAGAAGTATATTCTAGGCACTATAGTAGTTCACTGTAACGGGGGTTAGAAATGGGCCGCACGCGGTGTTCGGCGCGCACGGCGTTTCATTGTTCAGGCAACGGACCAACCACTGGGCGGACGACAGGGTGAAGCGATAGTTTCGCGCGTTCGCCGGTTTGAGGGGAGAGGGCAGAGCCGAAGAAAGAGGGAGAGGGAGACTAATCTGCCTCTGTTTCGCATGCGTTCGTATTCTCGCGCTTTGCGCATCGTGCAGACGCCATCCGCGTTCCAGCGCTCATAAAGCTCATTCATCCTCCCGCGTGAGGGGAGACGCCGCAGCTGGCACCGTGCCAGGGAGCTCAACAGCGACGGCGGGGTGCTGGCCAAAGGAGCTTCGCTCCTAAAAAACGACTAAAACTGCGGCCGCACCAGGGGGCGTAGCCAGAAATTTTTTTTCGGGGGGGGGCACCCCCTTGATTTCGGGGAGGGCACCTCCTTCAAATGGCCATTTTTCGCTATGTATGCCATGGCGAAAAAAAAATTTCGGGGGGGGGGGGGGGCACGTGCCCGGTGTGCCACCCCCTGGCTACGCCACTGGGCCGCACGTATATACGATTTTCCGCAGCGGCGCACGGGAGCTGCCATGTTTGATCACGTGACCGTAACTGGCTTTCCCCCAGCCAGTTGCACCAGCCAACGCTTTGGGCCAGCGAAGCGGCCGTGGCCGTAAGCGCCAGCAGCTGGCCGTAAGCGCCAACATGGCAGCACCCATGTAGACGCGACCGCCCGCTTCGATCCGAACTCGCGCTTGCTACTCGCCCACTGTGTTCGCAGCAATAAATAAATGGTGAAATCAGCTATCGCTCAGGGTCATTTCACGCCGTGGACAAAGCATCAGGTATGTCCTATCTTTATTATCGAGATTAGCTGTGTTTATTTAGCCATGCCTGTTAAGCCTTGTCACTGAGAGTTTGAGAATGAATCTTGAAAACGCTGCAAAATGCCGACGAATACATTGCTCTGAAAGCTTCAGGACGTAAATATAAAGCAAATAAATGCGTAGGTTACGCACTAACGGGCCAGACAGCGCAGAACGACGACGTGATAAATTCGAGGCGGAAGGGAACTGCATTCACAGGTGTCGCCATGTTGACTTTTCGGGCGCTGCCGTCTGCTCGCTTTTACTCGCGTGCTCGCAGACGCTGCGGGGACGCCGAGCAGACGACGCGACGCGGATGGAGACATATTGAGCAGCGCTGCTACAGTGCCTAGAATATACTTACTAGTGTGCCGACCGCCGAGCGTTTTCAATGGGAGACGCTGGCACCGCCGGTGATGCCTTCCGCCGTAGACCACCAGACGGCGACACCCTTTGGGACCGTGCTATCCGAGCGGCGCGTCGCCCACGGACGCGCGTTCGTAAGCGCAGGCGGTTGCGGTCACTGAGTAAGAAATATTCCGTGGTTGCGGTAAACTTGTGGGGCTTTCTTGCTTTCGAACAAGTAGTGTATGGTGTCTCCGCATTTCACTGGCGGGTTTCTTTTCTGTGCGCACGCTTCGCACTTGTTTCATTTCACGGAACCGCGATGTCGTCGTTGAAAACGAGGCGTAAAAACGGCAGCTGTTTTGTCCCATATTGTACGAGTGGATAGCGCTCAAACAACGATCGGGTCTTATTCCTCAGTGCGCCTGTTGACACGAACGTTTAGCCGAGCGGGAAAAGAATATAAAGAGGGCGAATTGGAGACCATCTCCGGTGGCTGTCAATCGTGAGAGACACTTCAATAATTGCTGCGCTGAGCGTCGTACGTGATTAAACAGAGCATTAGTAAAATCTGTGTCGTTAGGTGATTAAACAGATCATTAGTAAATTGATGGTAATTTGCTACAATTTGCTGCAAATTTAGCATTTGTGGACATGTGGCGCATTTAATAGTTTGAAAAATGTTTTGCTGCTTCCTCAGAAACCACGCATTTATTTATTGGAATTTTTCTAAGAAACACGCGGTATCGTTCAGTCTATTAATGATAACTGTGCGTGCGATCATTTGTTGGTGCTACGAAATCGCGTTCCTTCGATTACGCTTTGCAACCCAAATGTCCGCAACGCGGAACGGGCTGGGACAGCCCACCGGCGTCTCTTACAAGCGCGCACGCTGGCTCGAGACGCCGCTCGGTATGGCACGGTCCCTACGGCTATCGCCGTCTGGTGGCCGCCGGTGGAAGGCATCATCCTCCGTGCCACCGCGACGCCCGCGGTCGGCACACTAGTAAGTATATTCTAGGCACTATAGCGCTGCCAAAGGCCAAGGTAGGGTGGCTAGAATGGGGAGGTGTGATGACCGTGGCGGCGCGCTCATTGCTTAGCGAGGCCCCACTGCGCGTTCTCGCCGCTGGGGGAAATTTGGCGGGTCGGTCAGGGGCGCGGTTGGCATGTGCCGACTGTGAGCATGTGTTGCTCGTGTCTCGTAAGCAGTGGCGTAGCCAGGGGGTGGCACACCGGGCACGTGCCCCCCCCGAAATTTTTTTTCGCCATGGCATACATAGCGAAAAATGACCATTTAAAGGAGGTGCCCGTCCCGAAATCAAGGCGGTGCCCCCCCCCCGAAAAAAATTTCTGGCTACGCCCCTGCTCGTAGGTAACGGAGCAGCGCAAGTTAGCTGTCGCTGTCAATGAAGTACGGCCTGTTTTCTTATCGCTTCCCGATACCTTGAAGGAGAGAGCGTCAGCGAATGTTGTCGATTTTTGAAGTGCTCTGAAAAAACGCAGAGATTGTGCTTTGTGCCAGGTTGCGACGGCGGATACAAGGCTTGCGGTGAAAGACTCCTTCGTGCACCTGCCGGCAAGGAAGAATTTGAAAAGTGGGCACGTGTTATACGTTATACCAAGGGCCGACAAGCCACTGCAAAAGAATTCTGCACTTTGCGAAAGGCATTTTGGCCCATAGGTATAAAATTCGTACATGTTTAAATAGAAAAGTTGAGGTTTCTATAAGTGAACACATTGGCGTGTTTAACGGCCTGGTGTGACACACGGGTCATGAGCAGCAGAGCTGCAGTGGAAAGAGCCAGACTAATTCAGATGATCGGTTGTTCTTGTACTTACATTGGCATCTTGCTCCACGTGGACGCATTTGGCCAATGTGCCACAAATTGGCTGCAGGGAGCATGCAGCTTCTTTCACAAGATCGGTTGTCGGGTTATACACCAGTACGCGTGTCCATTTTCTGCTGAAAGGGCTAAACCAGCATGCTACGCAGAATAAAGCCAAGAAGGTGAATCCCTGTGTGATGTAATGTTTTAATGTGCTGTTTCTAATAAACTTGTATCAAGCAACCAGTCTTGTACTTTAGTGCATTCATCTACCGCATTGCAGAATAATTGCATTGCCTTCCACTTTTCAAGTACTACAATAAAAGCTCGTTAATTTGAACTCGGTTAATTCGAACTTACGGTTAATTCGAACTGACGCCTTGGTCCCGGCACAGCGTTGCGTATTTATATGGTGGAAAACTCCGTATAATTCGAACGCGCTTCGACAACGGTATTCGCAACAGTTAATTCGAACTGAGAGCCCCCGGGCTTTCATCGTTCCTCGCACAATTCGACCCAGAGTGGTGCCAGTGTGTTGCGCAACCAAGCCAAACGAAATTTTCTAGAGATGTAGAACAACAAATCAGCAGCATTTCTCCGCAGATAAGAATTCGTACGCTGCGGTGGAGCTCTTGGGCAATCTGCAAACGATGCTCATGGAGTGGCGACAGAAGAAGCGCAAGCAAATGCAACTTGCTAATTACTTTTAATTTTGATTGCGTTAACACTTCCATCTAAGTAAACGTAAAACAATGCGCTGTCAGCGCATTGTGTATCGTCCCTTCTCTGTCCTCGTCGTTTAAGCGCTGTTTTTTTTTTTTTTTGTCTTTCGTTATGCAACACCAACTGGCCCAACGTCCTGCTAAATGAACGTTCTGGAGCGTAAATATATAGCCTTTAAGGCTCACTGATCACATGCATGTCGCTGCTCGTTTCTGACGTATCACTCACTGATCAAACAATTCTGTTCGCTGCCCGAGCTCCATGAACTAAATTCACGAAATAACCCGCCACAGACGTGTGGTATCGCCTAATTCGTGATAACGAGTCCAAAGGTAGCTTCTTTGGGTTCTGTCCGCACAGTGTGGTGCGATGACCGCTCATTCTAGCGCCCTCCCTTTAATTTTATAGCCTTCGAGTTCGAATTAACGAGCTTTTACTGCATTAAAATCTACAATGTATAACTAATCTGCGAGCGACAAACGCAGGGTTCCAACCTGCTGGTCTGCGGGAGGGATTCCTCTAAACTACTTTTCGCCTGACAAGCGCGCCCACCTCTCAAGAAATGGCCGCTCGAAATTGAACTCTGTATCGGCTGCGTGGTCGGCGCTTGTAGATTACACGTGAAATTAGAGCGCTGAATCATTTCATCAATTTCTAGACGTCTAAAACACTAAATAAATATGCCCGAAAACACTGCAGCGGTAAAACAGCGTGGTGGAATCATTTGCCCGCCCAGAGGTAAGCTGACGACGCGAGAAAAGCACGGCGCCATGCACGGCGCCCCCGCCGGCAGCGCCACCGCGCGGCAGGAACGCGCTTTTGGGCCAGCCTTCGGAGGCCGGTCATCACACCTCCCCATTCTAGCCACCCTAGCCAAGGCATTGAGACGGCCGCGGTATAGTGAACTAGAATATTCTAGTGGCACGACCGCCAAGCCGCGCCGCCTCTTTTGGCGGTCGGAAACACCACGGACCGCCGCTAGGGTTTCTCGTGGCGCTGCTGCGCCTTTTCCTAGGCGCGAGCGCGCGACGGGAGCGCGGGAGTCACTCAGCGCGTTAGTTTGGCACGTCTAGCGCGGCTGCCTGAATCCCGCATATCGCTTTGTCTGCAGCTACTCTACTGCACGTGAACCGGTGCACTCTGCTGCATTCTCTCGCAAGGACCGTGGTGGAGCAGCTGTCTATAGTTTGTCAGACATCACGTACCAACAAACATGTAGCTCGCGAGCTCGCTCCCAGAGAGTGCGCCTGACCATGCATCGTGTGTCATATCTGCCAGCGATAATCGGCTTACATTTTATACAGCAGGTTATGTAGCGCGGAAGTGCATAATGAAGTTTGGGTGCGAAGAGTGCATGAAACTACTTCTAATGCAAAAGGAGTGGGCTGAAAGTCTCAACTATCGTGCACAGTTCACACGCATGAAATACAGTGGTGTCCTGCTGTATCCGTCCAGCTTGTTGTTCAAGTTCGTTCATGATTTAGAAAAAAAAGCCTTCACAACGTGTTTAAATTTGCTAGAGCTGCACGCTAATAGCATACTGAACATCCTTAGCGAAGTTAAGGCTGAACAAAAACATCTGAAAGCGCTGCACCAGAGTCGTAGTTTTTTACATGACTACTCGTCTGCACTTTCTAACTAAAAGCGTGAACGAAAATAATGCCAAAAAAAAAAACGCGAAGCAGCCAAGCACCTAATGCTCATTAGATGTTAAGTTCTTCACATGTCCATCTAACGAGTGTTCTTCGTTCCGAATCTTCGAATAGTTTTGATAAAGTGTTTTAAATTAGAGAGATTGAATTTGTTATCTTGTAATCCTTTTTGACATCTTTCAACCATCAGAATAAAGAGCTGCCCCTCCTTTCATTTTCTATACTGAGCACTGTGTCTTGTGCCGTGACCTCCTATATAATAAGCCAGCACCACAACTACAGTGGAAACGCGCCGTAAGTGTGTGCAAGTGATGAGCAATCGTTGTGCAGCGAATGTTAATAGCGCAAGTGGCTCATATATATATATATATATATATATATATATATATATATATATATATATATATATATATATATATATATATATATATATACCAAGGGTAGATTGTTGGCCTTGGTGTAACATGATCATAAAGTTTAGCGCGGCACTGAAGGGACGAGGACGGGAAAGGGGAACACACACAAACGCCTGTGTGTGTTATCCCTGTCCCGTGCTCGTCACTTCAGTGCCGCGCTTAACTTTATGATCATGGTGTATATATATATATAACGTCAAGGAAGCGCTAGGGAAGTCAAAGGCGAACGTCACAGAACGGAAGGCAGTCAAGCAGCCAAAATCCAGGCAAGCACAAGCTCCGTTCGCGTTGCTACCACGCTGTGGCTTGCTTTCTTGGCTGCTTCGTCGTCGTCTCACATTGTTCCCTACAATATATATATGAAGAGTTTTTTTTCGAAATGAGTCAAATCCACCTAAACAGAATTTGTGAAAACAGTGAAAATTTGTTGCGCAATGTAAATACAACGCTTTCAAACCTATTACGCGATATATTTTACATGTCAGCTAGTAGAAGTTTACGGCCACAATTAATTAAAAAATATACAGCGGACTTGACCATTATTAGCATGATAACTTTGGATTTGGCTCATATTGAAATGACACATTCAATTCGAGGCGGTATTCTTGCAAAAACTTTATTGAAATCGACTTTCAAGAGCAGTATGATAGAGTTTTGGCCGAAAAGCCATCAAAGATAGGCAACAGTGCTTCAATTAAGGGCCTTCAACTATACACGAAGAGCCGGTGCGTCTTCTTCGCAGCACAAGCAGCTCTACTCGAAATCTTCTGTATGATCATTTTCTTTGGCACGCCTGAGGACACTGACAAAATAAGCGAGCTCTTGATTCTCTTGCCATGAACTGCCGAAATGCTTTACGAGAAGGCTCGTCACATCTATCAGTTTCATTTTGTTGACATGATGAGTGTACAGTGGGCATTGCACGGTAGCTTGTGCAAGGGACTTTCCCCTCTTTAGGACTGGCACGAAATTTGATACGGAAACATTATAGTGGGGTTCTGCTCTAACTCTAGGGCTTCTACCAGCTGCATTTCTTTGAATGTAGAAGACCTTGGTTTCTGTTATCTTAAACGGCAAGCTGGATGTCGATTTCATCTCTGCCGTACAGTAGGCTTTCCAGTCATACACGTCCCAATGTTTTCCGAGCTCTAGCACAGTGCCATGATATGAAAAAATCATTTGGTAGCTTTGGGGATTCAGGATTTCTTCGCGTTTCTTCGTGAGGATTTCTTCCTCACGTCCTTTTCAATCCGGCCAAATACCCTGTCTGGGGGTAAAAAGCTCTGCTATTGGCTTACTGGATTTGCCTCATTTCGATCCGTACAGCGCACGGATCTGGCTCAATTTCGTTTTGAAACGAAATCTGTAAGCACTCGTAGCTGGTTGTATTGACCCATTTCGTTTCGATAACTGTTTTACAGGAAAGTTGAGAGTATGTACGTGCCAATGGAGCTTTATTTGAGCTAGTTTCGGTTTCTGGATTTAGCTCATTTCGAAAAAAAAACTCCTCATATATTCTTGGTCGAAATATGTATCTACAAACCGCTGAGCCACGCAGTAACTAATCTGGTAATTTTACATTTGCATGAACCATGGAGCAAACACGCGCGTTCGATGTAGCCACAAGTGTATAGCTCTGCAAGAGTACGCGACGGCCCGACAACGCAGCCGAAGCGGCCGAAGCTCCTAGGAAAAGTAGCAGCGGCGCCACCTCGCGGCATCCGTGTGAAAGGCTGACGCCGGAGCCCGGCCGGTCGCGCCACTAGAGTATATTCTAGTTCACTATAGCCGCGGTAGGAGACGGCCACGGTGCAGTGGTGGCGCCATCTAGTTTTGATTAACAAACCAGCTGCGGAAAATCGTCTATAGGTGATGCGCAAAGCGCCGACGACGCCATCTGCCGCCACGGCTCGGAAGCGCTAGCGGGCTCGGGCGAGCAGTTTTCCCGCGAGCGTGTACGCGAGTGCACGAATGGACGTGTTTTCATCGTAATTTAACGCCTCTATCGGGCTTCAGCGATGCCGAAAAATAACTACCGCGTTGTCGGCTGCTCAAACACATACAAAAAATCGCCAGGAACGTACTTCTACAGGTTTCCGGTGGTATTTCATGATCGAGAGCGAAGGCGGTGGATTGCGGCTGTCCGACGCAGAATGTAGCAATCGCGCTTTCTTTACGACAGTGTTAGAACGATTACCGTGTTTTTATTTCTCCATTTATGTCGCTACGTCTTCAGCGAACGCTACTACGTTTACACTTGGTCGCCTCGCCTGCATTGTAGACGCTACAATGCACATGAGGTTGTTATCACTGATAAGACGCGATGCCTAGGCTCTCTTGAAAAACGAATGGAACGAAGC
The DNA here is from genome assembly GCA_030522465.1 of Rhipicephalus appendiculatus. Classification (NCBI taxonomy): domain Eukaryota; kingdom Metazoa; phylum Arthropoda; class Arachnida; order Ixodida; family Ixodidae; genus Rhipicephalus; species Rhipicephalus appendiculatus. The sequence continues at coordinate 31,351 of JALIZH010016511.1, read as the reverse complement.
GCAATGCCAGGGAATGTGGGGCAAGTGACGGCTCCTTTACAAAAGCGCCGTGGAAACACACGTGTGCTGCAGAAATCGGCTGCATTCTACCTATTGATTGCACTGGAATGCGATCACCGGTGCAGAATGTTCGCTGTGCGCTCGCCTCAACTGTATGCATATTGGCTGTAAAACATGGCACCTGTGTGCATTGAAGGATTTTGACAGGACACTCAACCGATTCAACCTCCTTTTCAATGCCTCGTAACATGACCATGCTGATGTGACCGAGGAGGGGGTACAGGCTGCCACCCAGGCTCCGGCAAAGGAGAACTCTTGCGAGGCTTCCTGCTTGCAAAAAAGGCACGTTTATTTACATATTTACAAGAGTAAACAAACTAGGCGTAGAGACGCGCCTTTACATGAGAAGAGTTCGCAAGCGACAAGAGGGCAAGAGGCCCCCCAGCGCACTCTCGATGCGCTCCTTTTAAGGCGAAAGCCTTTAATGTCTCATGCTCACGTCCGTCCGGTGTCCGTCCGTCCGTCCGTCCGTCTGTCTGTCCGTCCGTCCGTCCGCCCATCCGTCCGTCCATCCGTCCGGATGTCCGTCCGTCCGTCCGGTGTCCGTCTGTCCGTCTGGTGTCCGTCCGTCCATCCATCCATCCGGATGTCCGTTCGTCTGTCCGTCCGTCCGTCCGTCCGTCTGTCTGTCCGTCCATCCGTCCGTCCGTGCGGATGTCCGTCTGTCCGTCCGTCCGTCCGTCCGGTGTCCCTCCGTACGTCCGTCCGGATGTCCGGATTTCCGTCCGTCCGTCCGTCCGGATGTCCGTTCGTCCGGTGTCCGTCCGTCCGTCCGGATGTCCGTCTGTCCGTCCGTCCGTCCGTCCGGATGTCCGACCGTCCGTCCGTCCGGTGTCCGTCCGTCCGTCCGTCCGTCTGGTCGTCCGTCCGTCCGTCTGTCTGTCCGTCCGGATGTCCGTCTGTCCATCCGGTGTCCGTCCGTCCGTCCGTCCGTCCGTCCGTCCGTCCGGATGTCTGTCTGGCCGTCCGTCCGTCCGTCCGTCTGTCCGTCCGTCCGGATGTCCGTCCGTCCGTCTGTCCGTCCGGATGTCCGTCCGTCCGTCCGGATGTCCGTCTGTCCGTCCGTCAGTCTGTCCGGATGTCCGTCCGTCCGTCCATCCGGATGTCCGTCCGTCTGTCCGTCCGTCGGTCTTTCCGTGCGTCTTTCCGTTAGTGGAATGGCCACATCGCTTTCGCCGAACACACTTTGGAATGTACAAAGTGTCCTTCAATTTTTATGTCCGTCCGTGCACGCGCGTCTCGTCCAGTCTTTTTCACAGGACGCAGACTGCGTGTACCAGTAACGCCGATGCGCGTTCCCTGCAGCACACAAAAACACCTCTTGCGTTCCTGCTGGACGCGGACTGCGTTTGGAAGGCATGCCGATGAGCGTCCCTTGCAGGCCGCCTTGCCGGTTATAACAATTCTAATAGGAAACCCTTGCGCCACTAGCGCAAGCTGCCGAGATATTTTTACACAAGTTTATCGTGCTGGTTTTAAAGTTTTACCAACTCTGACCCTTCGCGTGGCCACACCCGTGAAATCCATGCGCCGGTGCGACAGCGCTCCCTCAGAATCTACTATATAAACACATGGCACGTAAACGAAGCTACTGTGTCGAGAAAAAACGTTGGTTCACGTGTTGGTTCACTATTATAAAGTGCGGCTCCTTTGCGCACACTATCGCCGCAAAAGTAATTATTTGGGACGCGCAAATGCGGCAAATCGCACGCGCGCACTTCCGTCATGCTTGCTTGCAGTGAAAGGAGGCGTCTGCTACGCGGCCCGCTTGCGGTTCCGACGGCCGCCGCTACGCGGCTTTCAGTGGCGCCCCTATCCGCCTCGTGCGCTGCTGCTTTGAGCTGTACAGGTGGCGCCACCAACGGCGAACGGTGGCGAAACTCGGCCGACGCTGCAACGCGCGGCTCATAGGCGCCTTGCGCAAAGCGCCCGCTACTAACCGTTTCTTCTTTTTATTCAATTTACTTTCTGGTTTGATATTTGCACTGCCGACGCTGCTCTACTAGACAGCCGTGACGTTTGTTACGTCGATTGTTCTATGTTATTTGTTTGAAAATGACAGACCCGTTTATTATTGCTGTGCACGTGCGTGATGCAATAAATGCGTTGCTAACGTGCATGCGTTGAAGTTGTTCGCGTGATCTGCTAACATAGACGAAATAAAAAACTGTTGCAACATTAAACAGGCTTCTTGTTTCATTGAACACTCTAACCAGCACAACAACAATGTACATCGCGGTTGTATGCTTGCTTAGGAAACGCATAAAAAGACACACATTTTCATCTTTGTACAGCACTTAACTATACGGCCAAAAGAAAAAAAAAACGGTTAGCTAACTTGACGTTGTAACAGGCGCCACACAGCTGCATAATAATGTGTGAAAGTACTATAGTAAATGACCCACAATCATTCGCACTGTTTTTTTGTATTATTATTTCACAGACCATACAAAAAATTGAGGAACTTCGAACTGCATTACGACCACATATTTCTGAAAATCTAATCACTTTCACCGTCGAAGCCACGATCCTCTATCACATGTGCTTTAAATTACGCAGACGATTACTCAGGTTTATATAGGAAATGCGCACGCGCGGCATTACTCGGATTTATATAGGAAATGTGTACGCGTGTAGCTAGATTCTCTTTTGGTACGTGAAACTCCACATAAAATGCGATTCTAGAAGTAATGTTCGTGGACTAGCGAGCATAAAGAAGGACGACTACTTACAGCCTCACTTACCTTTGTAAAAACTGTATTCCAACTGCAATTCAATATTAACCGACGCAACAGAACAACCCACTTGCTACCACACAGTGCCACGAAGCAGACGCGCGAAGCCAGGCGTGGTGTTTCAACCACGGTGGTGGTTGCAACTGTAGCACAATCGTGCGCGTACAGTAACGTCGTAAAGGTTGCCGTCATATCAGCGGTTCCCACGATGTAGCACCTGTTCCCCTTCTCGGGTCATCAAACTGCTGCTACGCCGAAAACTACACTCATAATTGACTGTCAAAGAAAAACGCCGTCTTGTAGGAGGCCATCTTGTACAGCCAACGAACAAAAGTGCACGACTGAAGGATCTGAAGCATTTCCGTTGATGCGATGGCAGCTGAGAGAAGTCAGGGCTACCCGTCCGACGTGTGGCCACTGTCGTGTGTTAAGTTCGAACGTTAAATACTGTCACTGAAATAATTGTTTCAGTGCAAAGTCAACGAAACCATGTGGTGGAAAAACATTCCTTCATTATTTCTAAAAATAAATTAAAGAAAGAGCGTACAATGAAGAAGGGGGAAAAAAAACAAGAAACGGTGTGTATACAAAAAGAATATAGAAGAGTTTAGATTAAACTACAGAAGGTAATGTTCTGTGAATTAACAAAAGTCCGTCTCACAGTTCGGCAGTCGTAGACGTCGGGGAGTTGTGCTGATGCTGCGGTGAGACATCGGTGATGTCGGCTTCGGTAGGGCAGCAGCGAGGAGAGGGCAGGTGCTACGTGGAGACACGGTTACCGGGTCCCTGGAAAGCCGCCCAAGTGCACCCTGGAGACCATTACCACGGCCACGTGGTACAGCGGTCGTCGTCCTTGCCGGTCGAAGAGGTTACCCTCGAGTCTGCTGGCTCGGGTCCGGAACCCAACTGCCTTGAACCGCCTCGAACAGACAGACAGCCACGTACGTCTCTCCTTCCACGTTCCAAAGCCCAGCCACCTCGTCTTCCTCTTTCTTCTCCGCCTTCTCCCGTCCACAGCATTTCCTTTGGGTGCTCTTCTTTTTCTTCACCCCGATGCACTTCACGTGGTTTCGGTTTCGACGTTTCACCGATAGAGATAGCACAATACTCAAAGTCCAACAGTCACAGTCCAAGTCAGAGTCCAATACTCATCACAGAAAGCCCCCCCAAGAGAAGTTTTTTTTTAGAAAAAAAACGTTGCCAATAGTGATGATAACAACAGCTGCCCAACTAATGGTACTATGGGATAGGGGTTAAGTCCTACTCAAATAATCTGCCCCAACATTCTCTGAGCCTTTTATGTACTCAACACGAAAAGAATACTCCTGAAGGGTAAGGCTCCATCGCAGAACTCTGCTATTTAAATGCTTTGCTTGCGTCAGGTACAACAAAGGCTGGTGATCAGTTTGTATCACAAAGGCGGTCCCATAAAGGAAAATATGAAATTTTTCCACCGCCCATACCAGAGCCAGGCATTCGCGTTCAATCGCAGAGTAGCGGGTTTCACGGGGAGCCAATTGCCTGCTAGCATAAGAGATTGGATGCAAGACCCCCTCATGTTCCTGCATTAGCACGGCGCCAAGTCCCGTGTCAGATGCATCTGTACGAAGTACAAATTCCTTCTTAAGGTCTGGCGCTCTTATGACGGGCTTAGTGCACATCGCATGTTTGAGGTCTACGAAGGCCGCTTCTCTTTCAGGAGTCCATGTCACTTGATTGGCTTCTCCCTTCTTGAGCATGTCAACCAGAGGCTGCGCCTTCTCAGCGTATCGTGGAACAAAGTCTCGATAATAGCCCGCTAGACCGAGGAACGAACACACTTGTTTCTTTGTCTGAGGCTTAGGTGCTTGAAGGATTTTTTCAATCGTCTCTTCGTTCGGCTGAATCTTTCCTTCGCCTAGACGATGGCCGAGGAAAGTGACGGTGGTTGCTCCAATCTCGCATTTTTGTGGCTTTACTTTGATACCTGCGCCCCTAATCCTATCAAACAGACGTTGGAGCGTCTGCAGGTGCTCGTCCCACGTCACTGTTGCAACGAGGACATCGTCGATGTAGTGCACTACGTTGGGAAGCCCTGTCAAGAGTCGTCGCATGAGTCGGGTAAACACTGCTGATGCCGTTTTTATTCCGAATGGCATGAATAAAAATTGGTAATGACCAGACTGTGTAGAGAACGCTGTTTTAGGCCGGGAACTCTCTTCCAAGGGCACCTGCCAATATCTCTTCGTCAGGTCAAGTTTTGAGAAATATTTCTTATTTCCCACCTCCGCGAACATGATGTCGGTTCTTGGGATTGGTTCTGCGTCCCCAACGAGCACACTGTTGATGCGGCGGAAGTCGATGCATGCTCGATATGACTTGTCTGGCTTTCTGACCAGAACAAGTGGAGAGTTGTATGGTGACTCCGTGGGTTCGATTATGCCGAGCTTGAGCATATCGGCCACTTCCTTCTCGACGGCATCCTTCATGGCGAAAGGTAAAGGGTATTGCGGCGTATTAACCGGTTCCGTTGTCGTTAATTCAAGACGATATTGCAGCAAGTTTGTCTTTCCCGGGACGTCGGAAAAAATATCCTGGTAATCTTCCAGGAGGTGTTGCAGTTCATTAAGTTGGTCTGAACTGAGAGCAGATCATTTCCGAATGTTCTCAATCCCGGAAGTTTTCTCCACAGTGAAGCTTGGTATAGGATTGTCGGTCACGTCTTCTTCTACCACAACGAACGATGAAGCCTGTGCAGGTACATTCGGTTGGCGTTCCTCATATTTTTTCAACATATTAATATGAAACAACTTTTTCGTGTGTCCGACGTCAATCCAGTGGTCGAAGTCATTCTTCTGGGCTGTGACTACGAAAGGTCCTTTCCAGTGCATAAGTAGTTTGTTGTGGCTCGTTGGAAGAAGAACCAAAGCTCGGTCGCCCACCTTAAGACGGCGTAGACGACTCTTTCTATGGTAATACTTCTTCTGTAGTCGCTGAGCCTTTTCAAGTCCCCTGTGCGCCATCTGCAAGGTTTGGAACAGACGCTCTTTGAGGTCGAGGACGTAACCATAGACTGTTTTAGTCTCTTCGTCGATCTCGTCCTTGGTCCAGAGTTCTTTCAGTAGCGTCAGTGGACCTCGTACTTGGTGGCCATATATTAGCTGGAAAGGCGAGAAACCAAGACTGGTTTGTGGTACCTCTCTGTATGCAAACAACAGAGGAGCTATGTACCGGTCCCATGACTTAGGTTGTTCCTGGCAGAGTTTACGGAGCATCTCTTTGATGGTTCCGTTAAACCGTTCAACGAATCTATTGCACATGGGATGGTACGGAGTGGAGCTCAGGTGTTTGATTTGAAGTAGACTGTTTACCTCTTTCATTAACTCCGAGGTAAAACATGACGCCTGATCACACAGAACTTCCTTCGGAAATCCTATACCTGAAAACATTTCCACAAGCCCTTCGGCTACAGTTGCTGAGTCAATAGCTGGCAGTGGTATCGCGTCAGGATACCGAGTGGCAAAATCCACCGGCGTGAGAATATACCTGTTGCCTTTTCGTGAAGTTGGAGGGAGTGGTCCGATTATATCAACAGCCACTCGCTCAAATGGCGTGTCTATGAGCGGCATACGGCCAAGCGGCGCTTTGCTCAACTTTCCTTTCGGGAACGTCCGTTGACACGCGTCACATGACTTCACGTACCTCTTGATGTCTTCCTGAACACCAGGCCAATAGAACGCGCTCAGCACCCTTTCGGTAGTCTTCTTGATGCCTTGGTGTCCGGAGAGTGGGTTTTCGTGGGCTAGCTCGAGAACTTGCGAACGCAGCGTTTTCGGTACTACCGCTTGTTCGATCGTTTTGCCAGGACAAAACTGGTAAGAGCGGTACAGTATATCGCCACGTACGTAGAACGAGCAGGATATTGATCCTTTGCCTTTGAAGGTTTTGCCCACCTTAGCTCGGCAAACTTCCAAGCTCTTGTCCTTCTTCTGCTCCAGTTGAAATGTCTCTCGTGAGACCCGAATGAGGTTCAGTACCTCCTCTTGTCTCTTCCCCACGGCCTTTGCGAGAACCACCGCGGGCCTTAAGTGGAGATCCTCTGTGTTGCTCGCTTTTACGTTCTGAGCTGGGAATACGGGAGTGGGCAAGGTCTTCTTCCAGTTTTTATCTGGATTCGTGTGGTCCCGAGATCCTGGTACATTTCCGATGATGACATCGTAGAGAGGGTTGTCCAGGCATTTCGCAACAATGGCGCCTGAAAAGTATGGCGACGAGATGAGTACGTCGGCTTCCAGGGCCTCAGTGGAACTACCGTCAGCCATAAGTAAGGTTGCCATTGTACCCGTCAATGCCGTATCCGGGACTAGCGAACGTCGTACGACTATGCTGTTGCTGCCTGTGTCACGTAGAACAGATACAGCTTTCTCAAACATTAGTCCTTGCATGACTGGCATGTCGTGGCTGTTTAAACTTGGGCTTCGAGAAGTGCTTGTACCTCGCTCTTCATCACGTAGCCTGGAGTCTTGACTTCGGTTGAAGGAGCGACTTCTCATGGATACACAACCGGCGACTTCTTTTGTGCCTGGGCCCTTGCGTCTGCAGTCTTGCACATTATGACCAGTCTTCCGGCAATAAGTACAGTATTGTTGCTTGGAGCGCATACGGCAGTCGGATGTTTTGTGCCCGTATTTGTCACAAACGAAACATCGGACTTGCGTCTTGCCAGAACTACTTCCTTCTTTCCCTTTTGTAGGAGCTTCTTCCGGCCTTTCCTTGAACACCAAGAGATTCTTGTGCCCTTGTGCTTCCATATAATGATCTGCGGCTTCAGCGATTTCCTCAAGAGTCTGATAGTTTCTCTCTCGAAGAAACAATGTCAGACTACGGTGGTAATTCTGAAGCAGTTCTGAAGCTCGCTAACGATTATGTCTCGCACCGCTTCAAAGGTCTTTCCTCGGTTGGCCATTTCCATCCAACGGTCGAAGAAACTCAAAAGCCTCGTGGCATACTGCTTCGCTGTCTCCTCATCTTAGGGTTTGCTCAGCCGGAACTTTTCCCTGTAACCCTCAGCTGTGCATCGGAAGCGTTGAAGTAATGCCTTCTTAGCCTTGTCATAGTCCACTGACTCTTCAGGGGACAAGCGACCAAAAACTTTCAAGGCTTCACCATCCAAACACAAGCTGAGTGCCGTGGCCCACTTGTCTTGCGGCCATCCCTGACCGGTAGCGACGGATTCAAACCGTTTCAGGAACGCGTCGAGATCATCGCGATCCTCCATGAAGACGGGGATCAAACTGTGGGGGGTTAATCACGATCGGCGACTCGTTTCTTTCCTGTCGAGCACCAGCCTCTCGTTCCTGGCTATTTCCAGACTCGGCCAATTTGACCCGCAATGCTAGGACTCGCTCTTCTAGCTCCATGCGCTCCTTCATAGCCTCTCGCTCTGCTTGCCTATCGGCCCGTGCCTTCGCAGACTGCTCATCCACCCAGGCTTTTAGTTCTGCGCCCTCCAGACCCATGCGCTGACCCAACGTTACGAACTCTGCCGAAGACATTCCGAATCCCTTCAGTTCATGCACCCTTTTACCACACGGTTTCGTCCTGTCGTAGCGGACGCCAATCTGTCGTGTGTTAAGTTCGAACGTTAAATACTGTCACTGAAATAATTGTTTCAGTGCAAAGTCAACGAAACCGTGTGGTGGAAAAACATTCCTTCATTATTTCTAAATTTTCTTTTTCTATCGGGGAATTACCAATCGCCATATTAATGTCGCAGAACTGTGTGTACATGTCATATTAATTCTGTTGTTTTTCTTTTTCTTACATAAGCGTATTTCAATATGTGATTTGTGATGGAATTCTGTGTATAAAGATTGTACTCGCAAATTAAACCACAACATGCATTGTCTGCGACGGATCCTTAACTAGCCATATTGGCTACGGATCCGGATGTTTTCGCAGAAATTTTTTGTAAACCATTTCATTGAAAATAAAGCATTCTTTCTTTCTTTCTTTCTAAAAATAAATTAAAGAAAGAGCGTACAATGAAGAAGGGAAAAAAACAAGAAACGGTGTGTATACAAAAAGAATATAGAAGAGTTTAGATTAAACTACAGAAGGTAATGTTCTGTGAATTAACAAAAGTCCGTCTCACAGTTCGGCAGTCGTAGACGTCGGGGAGTTGTGCTGATGCTGCGGTGAGACATCGGTGATGTCGGCTTCGGTAGGGCAGCAGCGAGGAGAGGGCAGGTGCTACGTGGAGACACGGTTACCGGGTCCCTGGAAAGCCGCCCAAGTGCACCCTGGAGACCATTACCACGGCCACGTGGTACAGCGGTCGTCGTCCTTGCCGGTCGAAGAGGTTACCCTCGAGTCTGCTGGCTCGGGTCCGGAACCCAACTGCCTTGAACCGCCTCGAACAGACAGCCACGCACGTCTCTCCTTCCACGTTCCAAAGCCCAGCCACCTCGTCTTCCTCTTTCTTCTCCACCTTCTCCCGTCCACAGCATTTCCTTTGGGTGCTCTTCTTTTTCTTCACCCCGATGCACTTCACGTGGTTTCGGTTTCGACGTCTCACCGATACAGATAGCACAACACTCAAAGTCCAACAGTCACAGTCCAAGTCAGAGTCCAATACTCATCACAGCCACCACCATTACACAATTTTAACTTCGCAACATCCAAGAAAGACACGACGGAAGCGACGAGCCGACGAGCCCACCCGGTCATGTTCGGTGCGCTGGTGACCGCACCTCCGCACAGCGCGCGCTCCCACGGCAACCGAAAGAAATAAAAAAAAAGGGGGGAGAGAGGAGTTGACTTGAAGGAAACGAAGGCGGTGGAAGCGAGGAGGTGTCTAGTCGTCGGTGTGAAATATTTTCGAGAGATGGCGCTCGTTTGTTTTTGCACAACGGATGCGCAAACTTCATTCAAAATGCATGGGATCCTATGGCGGTTTGCATGGGGGTGCGACCCAGTTTGCCGAGCGGTGGCGCCACCATACCGGTGCTCGAGGCGGATAGGCGCTGCGCATCGCGGATACCTAACATGCAACCGTGGAGCTTCGCACATGCCAGAAGAGTTGCCAGACGAGGGATGGCGGCGCCCGCTAAGCTATATGGCGGCGCCCACGTTAAAGAGGTCTATAAAGCGGGTAGAGCGCGAACACTCTCCACACACCTCCTCTCCTACGCACCCCCCCTCTCTCTCCTCTAGGCATCCCTCCCCGTGGCGACCACACCCCCCAGTGCGCATGCGCGTCCCTTCCGTTTCCCTCCTCTCCTACCCTCCCCTCTCTCCTCTTGGCATCCCTCCCGCGGCGTTTACACCCCCCATTGCGCATGCGCGTCCCCTCCCCCCTTTTCTCCTCTCTTACGCTCCCCCCCTCTCTCTCGCCTCGCAATGCCCACGCAGGCAGCGTCTGCTAGCGAGTTTCGATTGAACAAACCGACTGCTCACGCTTTTTTTTTCTTTATTGCCACCGAATGCTCACGCTGCACGACCGTTCACTGGCCACCCCGTATATATAGGCGCTGGATCTTGACCTGCAATGTAGTGCCGGTGGGAGATTTCTCCTGTGCGTTGTTGAACAATGAAAATTCGCAGCGTGCGCGTTAACTAAAAGCGGACTGCGGCTCTCTGTGTCCAGTCGGAGTCTTCTGTCTCTCATTGCCCATTAGCAGCGATTGGCATGTTCCAGTAGGAAACACCGGTCCATCACTGCGTGATTACGCCTTCCCAGGTTTCTATCCTGCGCAACGCCGCGATGAACGCCAGCGTCAACGCCGCCGCCAGTGTAAGCGTTAGCGCCCGCTGCTTCGCATCTACACATGGTTGCCTATAGCGGGAGATGGTCGCCCAATAATTCTCAATTTCATTGCTTATAAAACCAAAGAAGAAATGCTGTCCAAGCGAGCACAGCTAAAAGAAAACAATATCTCGGTTAGTGAAGACTTCTGTCCCGCTACACCTCACGCCAGAAAAAACCCTTATCGAATACGGAAAAAATCTCAATCTGCCATACAAGTTAAGGTACAACAAGCTATTAATTGATGGGAAATGCTATGGCTACGACGCCAACGAACAAAAGGTCTATGAAATGAAGCCATCAAGTACCACTGTTCGAGTCTTAAGACCCCGGCGCAATATTTCAACAGCACCCACATAGGAATACGAGAAGGGTAGGGACGCCGATCCGATAATATCTAGACTCTTTACTAATATTCATAGTGTCTTACCTAAAAAAGATCTTCTATGCGGCCTAATAAATGACAGTGATGCAGATATAATTGCTCTTACCGAGACTTGGTTGACGAGTCAAGTTACAAACTCCGAGTTATTCCACTGTAATAAAAAGTATAATGTTTACCGTACCGACCGCGCTAAGGGACTAGGTGCTGGCGTATTGCTGTTAATGAATGTTTAGCCTGTTTTCCTGTGGCTGTAACATGTGACATTGAGTGTGTATGGTGCTGTGTTTCTGTCAATTATAAAAAGGTTCTGATTGGTTGTTGTTACCGAGCACCATCATCTGCCGCGACTTTTTGTGACAGCATGTTTAAGTCAAATAAGCAGTCGTTTCCCGGATGCACCAATTCTATTTACGGGAGATTTTAATTTTCCGAACATTTTGTGGTCAGGCATGTGTCCTTTATTAAATCTAACTTCCGCAGAATCGAAGCGTTTTATCGACATATGCGCAGACTTTAGCTTACTCCAAGTTGTTACGTCGCCTACACGCGTAACGAACACCACATCATCCCTTTTAGATCTCGTCTTCACGTCATCAACAGATCCCAGGTTACACACTCGCCCGGCCTGAGCGATCATGACGTCTTGCATTTTACCCTTAGCCTTTGAATTTCCCGTCCCATAACAGTCTTAAAACCATTCGTGACTACAAAAAAGCCAATTTCACCGCTATCAACCATGAACTTGGTGTTTTCCTTGATAATTTCCTGCCCAATGCCGCCAAGCGTTCACTGGATACTAACTGGAATATGTTTAAAGAAAAAAATTCGCGATCTTGTCAACTAGCTTATTCCGACGAGGCTTGTTCTCTCGAATAACAATGTGCCATGGTATACTAAATCCTTGAAACGACTATCTCACCGAAAAAATACGCCTCTTTCGCACGGCTAAGCGGGTACAAAACGAGGCTACATGGACAGTTTACAAAGAAGCTGCCTCGACCTAACAATTATGTGATTACGTTTTTTTTTGTTTTTGTTTTAGAGAACTGTCCGATTCTGGTTCGTTTAGTCAAATCTTGTACTGTTACTTCAGTTACGTAATTATGCTTATTCCGCAAACTCTCTGATTCTTGTTTCTTTATTTATGACGTTTACTGTTATTTTTTAGCTAACATTGTATTTTCAGAACAACGTTTGTGTTGTATTTTATAAATGTACCACTCCCCTCTATAATGCCTCTGGCCCTGAGGGTAATTCCAATAAATAAATAAATAAATAAATGAATAAATAAATAAATAAATAAATAAATCTGCAATAAAAAATACTAAATTTTCATTTTTTAATACCACCCTCCCGACCATGCTTATCAACAATCCAAAAAACATCTGGAATGTAATAAAACCTACCGATTCAAAAAACGTATCACTCAGTTCATCTACCGGCGAACCCATACCCCAGAATCACTGCGCTACTATTCTAAACAATGCGTTCATTTCACACCTGCAAGACACGATCTCGAACTGCCGTGGCTACCACGCTGCAACTTTTTACCCATGGATTCGATAATTTTCAACCCCTCGGGCATAACAAAAATAATAGATAGCCTCAATCTTACGTCTTCTTGCGGATTTCATGGAATCACGGCAAAGTTCCTGGAAAATACCAGTGAGTATTCCTCGATAATCTTAGAGAGCATTTTTTTCGCAATCATACATGTCTTCATCTTTGCCTCTTGACTGGAAAACAGCAAAAATTATTCCGATTCCGAAATTACGCGAAACTCCTGATCCATCTAACCACAGGCCCATTTCGTTAACCTCGATACCATGTAAAATAATGAAGCACATCATATTTTCTAACCTTATTGTTACATTTCTGGAAGAAAACAACTTTTTCTTTAAGTGTGAACACAGCTTTCGCAAATTCCTTTCCTGTGAGACTCGGCTGGTAACCTTTACTAATGACTTACACGTGTATCTTGATAACGGTTTTTTTACTGATTGTATTTTTCTGGACTTTTCGAAAGCATTTGACAGGGTTAAACATGTATTACTTCTACACAAACTAAGCGCACTAAACATTGACCCGGGAGTACTTGGCTGGATGCAATCTTTCCTTTCTTCTCGTTCGCAATTCGTCGTAGCTAATGACTTCACATCTAACACGGCTTCAGTTGAATCAGGTGTTCCTCAAGGATCTGTTCTAGGTCCTCTTTCTTTTTTAATATGTATATTAACGATATACCCCATAATATTTCCTCAACAATTTGCTTATTCGCGGACGACTGTGTTGTATATCGTAAAATTAATGATGACTCTGACATAGCAACCCTTCAATCCGACTTAAACGACATATATAAGTGGTGCCTCACTTGGTGCATGGAGCTCGACATTAACAAATGCAAATCGATGCGCATTTCTCGCTCTAACACAACCTGCCCTACTTATGCCCTTAATAACTGCCCCCTTCAATATGTTACAAGCTATCGTTATCTAGGCGTTCATATAACCAACGACCTCTCTTGGAAGCAGCATATACAATACCTAACATCAGTCTAACCGCTCATTAGGATATTTGAAAAGAAATTTTTCGCTTGCGCCTGCCCCGTTAAAACGACTGCTATATATAACCTACGTCCGCCTCAAACTGGAATACGCCTCATCCATTAGGGATCCCCATCAAGTCACATTAATTAACGAAACTGAATCGGTACAAAATCACGCTGCTCGATTCATCCTGGCTAATTATCCTCGCACTGCTAGTGTTTCACTAATGAAGAGTACGCTCCATATCCCATTACTGTCTCTTCGCAGAAAGGAATCGCGCATTTCATTGTTTCATAAAATCTACTACCACAACGCATTCCTTCGGTCACTTCGGATCCACCCAGCACCGTACCATTCTGCTCGCCATGATCACGTGCATAAAGTCAGCGTATCTCGTCACAACACCATAGCATGTTCACAATCATTCCTTCCTAAGACCTCAATCGATTGGAATAATCTACTTGCATCATTAGTGACCATCACCGACCCTACTCGTTTTAAGAATGCACTAATAAACTTTAAATCATGAATTGTACCAACGGGTACAACTATTGGTGTAGATTGGCTGTTGAGTGTATTCTTTGTGTTTTGATTTCTATTGTCTGTTAATTAAGTGTACTCTGTGTGCGCAATATTTACCTTTATGTAGCATTGTTATTTTCACTGTAACGTGTTTAAATAATCGTGTATTTATTTTTGCTGTTCAACTGTATTTCCGCCCCTCCCCTCTATAATGTACAAATGTACCCTGAGGGTTTCACAAATAAATAAATAAATAAATAAATAAATAAATAAATAAATAAATAAATATGACACCATATGACGTGCACCACGCACTAAGTTCCGCTGTCCGCGTGCATGCTCGCTTAGTTTTCTTGGAAATAAATATTACCAGTAGCATAATCTTATACGAAAGGCTAACAGTATATTTTAGTGGAATGTCTGGTGGAAAGGCGGATCAAACTATTCGGAGGGTAGAAAGAAGTACGTTGTCTTGCAGTGCAGTGCGCACCAGTGGCGTAGCCAGGAATTTTGTTCGAGGGGGGGCCGACATGTCAACCTCTCTCTCTCTCTCTATATATATATATATATATATATATATATATATATATATATATATTATGACATCTTGCGTTAGACGGCGTTTATTCTGCCCGAGGACTCGACAGCGAACAGGCAGCCTGAGGCAGAGCGCGCACACACACGATGATGATGGTGATGACACTCGGTGACGATGAGGACAGAGAGACAAATGGATGATGATGATTATGATAATGTACAGATGAGAAGAAGCGCATAACAAATGGCCACAATATATTGGTGTATTCGTAGCTCATTCTACAAATTTTCAGTCTTTTTTGGGATTCATCATTACACTGTTAAACACAAAGTAAGGTAAGTGCCACGATCATTAGCACAGCTGTTTTTTTTTTCGTTATATTTTAGATTGCTCACGGCTCCTCTCCTGTGAAATGTGCCCGCTTACCACTACGACGCAAATATTTAATAGTCCTTTACGTAGAGCAGCTCTATCGAATGCACGAAGTCTATGCAATTCTGAAAACGAAGTAGAATCTTTGGAACTCATTCGAGTAATCGCACGCTGTTTAAGGGGCATTGTAGTCCTACGGAAACATTACGTTTCGCTCTTAATTCAATTGACACGGCGTTGCTGCATAACAGGTTTCTTGGCAACAAAGCTCCCATAATTTTCCTCTCGAGCAGTTCACCTCCAAGATTAGTTCCGCCAGGATCTATTACGCGCCGCAATATTCATGCATTTTTTGTATAATTATAAAGACTCCGAATACGAAAACTTGTGTATATTTACGTTACCATTACTACACCAGTCTAGTTCTGTCAAGTTCGGAAGCCATTTATAAAACATAAATTTATTAATGTAGATATGAAATATAAAAGAAAGTAATGCAAGCAGGAAATTTAAACCTATGTTTTACTGCGCAGTTGCGCGTCCCTATTTTTCCTCACGCATTCGGAGCGTGCACCTGCATAATCGGTCAAGTAGAATCCACTACAAACGTTATGTTTTTCTTAGCCCCATGACACGCAAAGTGATAAGCATCTGTTGAAAACGGTGATACAATCAAAAGTACATCGCATACGTATATTTTTCTTCTGTGCTTTGCTTCTCATTCTTGGAACAATTTCGCTCGCGGTATGTGCCCGCTTACTATTGCAGACACATATAGAAAAGAGCAGCGTTATGTCCTGCAGACTTGCATCTATTAGCTTGGCCATAGAAAAAGTGATCAAGTTAATCTTCTGACACTGCACACTGCACTGCAAGCCAACGTACCTCTACACTCCGGATAGTTTGATCCGCCTTTCCACCAGACATTCCACTAAAATATACTCTTAGGCTTTCGTATAAGATGATGCTACTGATAATATTTATTTGCAAGAAAACTAAACGAGCATGCACGCGGACTGCGGAGCTTAATGCTTGGGGGGACGTAATATGATGTAATATGATGCAATATGTGATGTAATATGCGATGTAATATGCGATGTAATTATGTTGTGTAATAGGATGCAATGGGATGTAATATGATGAACTGTCGGCGTGGGAAAATTGTGACGTGTTGTCTCTACCGCAAACCAATGACTGCAGAACAAGGAGCGAACAAGGATTACACGAAGTTTTGCGAATGAGCCCTTGATATAGTAATTCGCTTCCAGAGTATTACAGACATTCACTCAGGCGCATGATATAAGATCCACTTTTTACGCAAGTTGTTTCCACACTTCTTATTCAAAACAAATACGCCACTGAGTCACGCGACCATGTACCAGACCAGACAGATGCGGCTGTGGCTACATGGAATGCCCACTAAATATACACTTTTGTTGATCACCATATGCTTGCGCTTATAAAAGACTACAAAAAATAGCAAACTACCAAAACTTGCAAAACGCCAGCCGCAGTGGTGCTGCAGTAGTTACGGTGCTCGACTGCCGACGCGAACGACGTGGGTTCGATCCAGGTAGCAGCGCTCGCATTTTGATGGGGGCGAAACGCTAGAGGGCAGTGTAAGTACACCAGCATCTTTAGATTTAAGTGATCGTCAAGGAACCCCAAGCGAACGAAATTTCCGGAGCGCTCCATTACGGACTGCTTCATTATCATACCGTGGTTGTGGGCACCTAAAACTCGAAAAATCGTTATTAGTTGTAGAACAAAGCGGCGAACAAAGTGGGCTTGAAATATCAGCGTCATAGAAATGAAACAATTTTAGCCATTTGACACACATAGCAGAAGACAGCCGTCATGCTTTCGCCAACCGAGCACTGTTCAAGGCACAATCATCGTTAGACGGAAAACATTTTGGCAAAGCCGTACGTACAGTCACGCTCAATATGAGCTGCAACACGCTGTCTATGCTCAAAATGGCTCCATCACTGCAAATCGGCACCTACATAGAAAAAAAATTGGTGGATTAAACCCTCTCAGTTAACGGTACTTAGTGAACCACTTTAACGTTTGTCGGTTTCATTGTTCAGGCTTGGGCTCACTTTAACCACAGCCAGCGTGTTGCAACTCATATTGAGCGCGACTGTACACAATAGTCTCCTTAGTAGTCTCGTCGACGTGCATTCGCCTCTAGGATGTGAAAAAAAAAATTAGAGCTTGCTCCAATGGTGTATTTCTGAAATGTCCGCACGCCGGCGACACTAAAAGACATTATAGCAGCTTTGAGGGCAGAATGGTTAAAAGTGATTCACTGGTGTGACCCCCCCCCCCCCCCCATCCATTGCGCTTCCTTATTCATAGAGGGATGCGTCCACCTCTGGTCGGCCTACATTTGCAGCCCAAGTGACTAGCTACATTATGTTCTAGAAAATATTGGGGACTGTTTGGGCAAACCATGCGTAGACATGCTTCCAAATTACGACTACAAAAAACATCGAAATTATTTTCTCCGCCTCCTTTAATGAGCAGTTACTTCGACATCTGTCGATAGCCCTCCCTCCGCGCCCCACTCCTCGTCTTGACAAATGGGGAACCTGCGTGTCAGCAGTGGTCACGAGACGTCATCAGGGCTAAGTCGTCGATGGGGATGGCAGTATTGTAGGACGTTCAGTACACAAGCAGACACAGTTAATGGGCCAGAGTTGGGTGCAAAACGAGATGTTTGCATACTTCACACCAATGCACAGAATAATATTGCCACGTAACTGACATAGCAAGGCCCAGATATTCTGCCTACAGAAGACAAAGAGGACTGGCCTGTCAGGTGTGCGTGCTGTTCTCCATCTTGGTCGACGCTGTGCACATCAGTGTAAATATACACCCGTAAACAGCCACGTCTCGTGTTATTTTGCGTAACATCTTTGTAGTGGAAGTGCTGGTTGTTCTCTGTACTCCTCACGAAGCTCCGCAGCGGCCGTATCATCGCGGGTCCGACCATGTCAGAGGTTGAAGGAACATCGCCTTCACCACCTGCCCCAGTTCCATATTAAGAATGACAAAGGGGAAAAAAAATGGGGGGACCCTTAAGCTTCGCCTTCAAGAGTTGAACGCGATAGCGGTATCCTGTGCCGAGTGCGTACTTCAACTACTTAGTGCACACTTGCTATGCACCCGCTACGGGGTATTAAGGGAATACGCGCAGTAAGGTGTGTGTCTTTTGTAATGGGTGGCCGGCTTCAAACTACGAAGTCCTTATGATAGTCACATGTTCTGACGCACGATGGCAATGTACGCTTGTACCACGCAATATTATGCTTGCGTTTGCGAAGCAAGAGTTATTTTCGCTGCATTTCCAAGCAGAGGAAGTAATTTTCACTGTATTTCCAAGGAGAGGCGTGGCTGTGTGGCAGAACACCTACTTGCCACGCAGACGGCCTGGGTTCGATCCTCACTCGGACCCGAAAATTTTGATTATTTATTTTATTTACATCTTTCTCGATTTTTGGGTCACGGACAAGATGATGATTTTTCGCTCACAACCAACGACACCGACAGCGACGCCGGAATTTCTGCGAAACGAGCTCTTTAACGCTATCGCGTTAAAAAAGGCCAGGTCTGCGCGGAACGGCTGCACAGTAACAGCGATAGCTGGAAGAGCGGCCTTTCTAGAGCTTTTTTTAAACACTCTTGGGGCAACTACTACAAGCACACTTGCATGGTACCCACTACGCCATAAATCATCATAATTTTTGTGTAGTGGGCAAGCGTCCACTATGCCATTATTTGTCATTCTTCTGAAAAGCGCGGTACCCGCTATACACTTGTAACGCATTATGTGCACTTTGTTGACGCTGTGGCTGACGACGATGAAAAATTATGTCTGAGGATTTTGTAATAGGTTGGAGCATTGAATGACCCACTGGTCACGCAATTCACATTGTGTGACGCCTGGTTGTTTCTTCACAGTTCTGAAACGCTTTATTTCACAGGTTAACACGATTCCTCACCCGAAATGAAGCCTGCGTAGGGTGTTTCAACGCAGTTTCAAGCACCGGCATAGCTCAGTGGTATAGATTGCTGGGCTGCCACGCAGAGGGCCCGGGTTCGATTCCCATTCTGTCATAGGGATTTGTTAATTAATTATTTATTTTTTTCTTATTTCGCACATAGTGGTTACGGACACCGGCGGCGGCGGACAACTACGGCGCAAAAAGGGCTCTTGTTGTGGTCTCATAACAGCTTTCGCTGTAAAACACGCCAGGCTTGCACGGAACGCGCAGTAAGGTCACAGAGAAAGCTGGAGGAACGGTTTGGTGCGAAAGCTGTTATGGTGGTGGTGGTGAAAACTTTTATTTGCCAGACATTACTGCGGAGAATATGAGATCACAACAAGGGCCGTTTTAGGGGTGAAGCTCCTTAGGGTGTGGGTCTGTCCCTCCTCTGTAGTAATAGTAGTAGCAGTAGTAGTAGTAGTAGTAGTAGTAGTAGGTAGGTAGCCACGTATGGTGGAATGTACCCACTCCACGTGATAAAGATGACGATGACGCAGTATAGTGGAATGTACCCACTACACGTGATAACGATGAAGTATAAGCGCGTTCCTGTATAGTGGAATGTACCCATGACGATGACGTTGATGACCATGAAGTATAAGCGCGTTCCAGACCACACATTCTCTTTCTGCCATGGATGAAAACGATCGAGCTTCGCCCACTCATCATCATTCACTTCGTGGATATGGCGTGATTTTTGCGCTGTAGTTGTCTGCCGCCGCCGCCACTGGTGTCCGTAACCACTATCACGCGAAATAAGAAGAAGATCTAAATAAATAAAAAAGCCCTATCACAGAATGGGAATCGACCCCGTACCCTCTGCGTGGCAGCGCAGCACTCTACCAGTGAGCTACGCCGGTGCTTAAAACTGCGTTGCAAACTGACCCCATACAGGCTTCATGTCGGGTAAGGAACCGCGTTAACATGCGTAGTAAAGCGTTTTAGAACAGTAAAGTAACAACCAGGCGTCATACAACGCGAATTGCGTATCGAGCCAATGCTCCAACCCATTAGAAAAGCCTCAGGCATAATTCTTGATGGTCGTCAGCCACAGCATCAACAAACTGCACATAATGCGCTACAAGTGTAAAGCGGGTACCGCGCTTTTCCGAAGAATGACGAATAATGGCATAGTGGACGGTTTCCTACTACATAAAAATTATCATTTATGACGTAGTGGGTACACCATGCAAGTGTGCTTGTAGTAATTGCCCCAAGAATGTTTAAAAAGGCTCTAGAAAGGTCGCTCTTCCAGCTTTCGCTGCGACTGCGCTGCGCGTTCCGCACAGACCTGGCAGTTTTTTTTTTCAAGAGCCCACTGTCGAGAGCCCACTGTCGAGAAAAAACGTTGGTTCACGTGTTGGTTCACTATTATAAAGTGCGGCTCCTTTGCGCACACTATCGCCACAAAAGTAATTATTTGGGACGTGCAAATGCGGCATATCGCACGCGCGCACTTCCTTCATGCTTGCTTGCAGTGAAAGGAGGCGTCTGCTACGCGACCCGCTTGCGGTTCCGACGGCCGCCGCCTCGTGCGCTGCTGCTTTGAGCTGTACAGGTGGCGCCACCAACGGCGAACGGTGGCGAAACTCGGCCGACGCTGCAACGCGCGGCTCATAGGCGCCTTGCGCAAAGCGCCCGCTACTAACCGTTTCTTCTTTTTATTCAATTTACTTTCTGGTTTGATATTTGCACTGCCGACGCTGCTCTACTAGACAGCCGTGACGTTTGTTACGTCGATTGTTCTATGTTATTTGTTTGAAAATGACAGACCCGTTTATTATTGCTGTGCACGTGCGTGATGCAATAAATGCGTTGCTAACGTGCATGCGTTGAAGTTGTTCGCGTGATCTGCTAACATAGACGAAATAAAAAAACTGTTGCAACATTAAACAGGCTTCTTGTTTTATTGGACACTCTAACGAGCACAACAACAATGTACAGGCGTGAGCAAAAGTGTGCAGACCACGGGATCGCGTGGCCGAATGCATCGACGCGCCATCTAGGGACGTGACGCCTGCTGCGGAGCGCATGCGCGTCCCGTCGTATCAGTTGGCCTCTCATGCCGATCTGTCTGACTCGGTTACGGCGCTCGTAGCCAAAACGACAACTGTGCCGTTTTTTTACGTAGCGGCTGCGACGGGGCCGGTTCAAGCGCCGGGCTCGCGACGTTTTCTACACCGGTTGATTAGCCGAAGTAAGCATAGCTAGCATCGCATAACCTGATGAAGCGAAGCACACAAAATAGAGTACCTCGGGCGGGCTTCGATGTCACACATATTAATCACTAATAATTATAATTAGTGTTAACGCTAATCATATTGAATTTAGCTTAATGAGACTCGACTCAGTCAGGAGCAATTAGTATATTCCTGAGCTTGGATTCTCTGAGCTCACGAGAATTCGATTTCAATTACTTTCATTGGGTTTAACGAGATATTGCCTAATGAGACCTAATTATGATTCGATTAGTTTGATGATGCCATGATCAACCACGCTTAATCAGATTTATCTATACTTACCTTGGCGCTGCCTAATTAGCTTAGTTATGCATAATTAGCGTAATTATGTCACGTGAAACTTCGTTATTTAGGGTGTGTTTGGTTGGATCTCAGGCTAATTAATCAGGCATAATTCATACTCGCCTTAACTAAGACTAATTAGGCGTAAATGAGCTTAATTAGTTTGGAGTCGATAAGGAGTAATTAGTATCTTCCTGGGCTTGGCTTCTCTGGGCTCATGCGGAAGTCGACTTGGATTAATTGGCCGTGGTTAGGTTTGCCTTATTTAGGCTAATTTCGCTCGGCTAAATTAAGAGATAGCATGATCATCTATGCTTAATTAGATTTCGCTATACTTACCTCGACTCATCTGGGCTCATCGAAGCTCAACTTCGCTTAACATGAAAATAGCAAGCTGGACTAGACTTAATTAAACCTACTTATGCTTGGCTTTATTAGGTGATACCGTGCTCAACTATGTTTGATTAGTTTCGGCTACACTTACTTTGACTTAACTAGGCTCATTTAGCTTAACTTGGGTTAACGAGACAAAGGCAAGCTGGGCTGAGAAAACTTCATTTTGTTGTGTTTGGCTTCATCAGGTTATGCGATGCTAGCTATGCTTAGTGCGGCTAATCAACTGGTGTAAAAAACGACGCGAGCCCGGCGCTTAAACCGGCCTCGTCGCAACCGCTACGTAAAGGCACGGTATAGATTCTGTGGAGCAAAGAAAGCGACGCGCAGTTGTCGTTTTGGCTACGAGCGCCGTAACCGAGTCAGACAGATCGGCATGAGAAGCCAACTGATACGACGGGGCGCGCATGCGTACTGCAGCAGGCGTCACGTCGCTAGATGGCGCGTCGATGCATTCGGCCACGCGATCCCGTGGTCTGCACACTTTTGCTCACGCCTGTACATCGCGGTTGTATGCTTGCTTAGGAAACGCATAAAGACACACGTTTTCATCTTTGTACCGCACTTAACTATACGGCCAAAAGAAAAAAAACGGTTAGCTAACTAGACGTTGTAACAGGCGCCACACTGCTGCATAATAATGTGTGAAAGTACTATAGTAAATGACCCACAATCATTCGCACTGTTTTTTTGTATTATTATTTCACAGACCATACAAAAAATTGAGGAACTTCGAACTGCATTACGACCACATATTTCTGAAAATCTAATCACTTTCACCGTCGAAGCCACGATCCTCTACCACGTGTGCTTTAAATTACGCAGACGATTACTCAGGTTTATATAGGAAATGCGCACGCGCGGCATTACTCGGATTTATATAGGAAATGTGTACGCGTGTAGCTAGATTCTCTTTTGGTACGTGAAACTCCACATAAAATGCGATTCTAGAAGTAATGTTCGTGGACTAGCGAGCATAAAGAAGGACGACTACTTACAGCCTCACTTACCTTTGTAAAAACTGTATTCCAACTGCAATTCAATATTAACCGACGCAACAGAACAACCCACTTGCTACCACACAGTGCTATGAAGCAGACGCGCGAAGCCAGGCGTGGTGTTTCAACCACGGTGGTGGTTTCAACTGTAGCACAATCGTGCGCGTACAGTAACGTCGTAAAGGTTGCCGTCATATCAGCGGTTCCCACGATGTAGCACCTGTTCCCCTTCTCGGGCCGCCTCAGAGTAGCCGGCATCGGCTGCCAGGGATACTTACAAAGCGGGACGCTAGCAGAACACATTGACATGCTCAATTTGCTGCCTTCTTCGCACCTTTTCAACGAAGGCTGTCTAGGTGCGGGCATAATTACTTTTTCGGTGTTGTAAATATGCCTCACACCTCAAAACGTATACGCTGCCGGGACCGATTTTGCTGTTTCCAATATTTTGTGTGTTACGGCGCTACTGGGTGACGCTAAGTTCTACGTGCAGCTCCGAGCCATGCTGGACTAGACTAGACCACTTAGCAGAACAATGGCCAGCGCTTACTTAACTTTTCATCTCCCCAGATTCTCTACCGGGAGAAATAGGGCCCTGGATATTTTTCCAATCATGCCCACTTCTTACTCTCCAAACACCACCCTATAATATTGTCACGTGGTCGTGACGTCGACGAAGGCAGTAGGCAGTTGTCCGAG
This sequence comes from Rhipicephalus appendiculatus, assembly GCA_030522465.1. Lineage (NCBI taxonomy): Eukaryota > Metazoa > Arthropoda > Arachnida > Ixodida > Ixodidae > Rhipicephalus > Rhipicephalus appendiculatus. The sequence goes on along the minus strand of JALIZH010016511.1, from coordinate 7,743 downwards.
AGGAAACACTTTATTTGGGCCGAACTTGTGGCCGGTAAACTGAAGGTGAGATTACAGCAATAAACGCTGGCACTGATAGCGGCGAACAGAGCGTCGGCCGTCGATCAACTGAACTTCGTTGGAGCGCGCCGGCTTTTATAAATCACGCGTCGAACATTCTAGCCTTATCACTAGTCGTCGCCAAAGCTCTGGAATAATCTTGAGTGTTACCGTCTTGCGTTCAATCTTAACAAAACGATCTACTACAACGTAGAAGCTTCTGGAACAATAAGGCGCGGTCTGCGCCGAGTACTGCTGATAGTCTTTGTGGGCGGAAACCGAATACAGTAAAAGAAACGCGCGTGGCAATGCCCCCCCTCTGAAAAGGCATCGTCCCGATGCTTAGAACAGAACGCATAGGAAGAATACATGCAACAATAAATAACGACAATAAATCAAGAAAGCTGAATAAACAATAAGCAAAGCTACAAAGTCCAATGAAAAAAGAAGTACAGTCCTCAGGTTCACTACCGCGCGTAAAACGGCTTGAGGCGCACGACATGGACCACTTCAGGTCGCGCACGGCGCCGTTGAGAGTTCGAAATGCCGTCGGGGACAACCTCGTAGTCGAGTGTGCCGAGACGTCGAAGCACCCTATACGGTCCGAAGTATCGTCGCAGAAGTTTTTCACTAAGTCCACGTCGTCGTATGGGCGTCCACACCCAAACGCGGTCGCCCGGCTGGTATTCTACGAAGCGTCGCCGAAGATTGTAGCGGCGGCTGTCAGTCGTCTGCTGATTCTTGATCCGCAGGCGGGCGAGCTGTCGTGCTTCTTCGGCGCGCTGTAGGTAGGCGGTCACGTCGATGTTCTCCTCGTCGGTCACGTTTGGTAACATGGCGTCGAGCGTCGTTGCCGGGCTCCGTCCGTAGACCAACTTGTATGGCGTCATGTGCGTCGTTTCTTGCACTGCCGTGTTGTATGCGAAGGTCACGTACGGGAGGATGGCGTCCCACGTCTTGTGTTCGACGTCGACGTACATGGCCAGCATGTCAGCGATGGTCTTATTTAGACGCTCGGTCAAGCCGTTGGTCTGTGGGTGGTACGCGGTGGTCCGGCGCTGACTTGTGTGGCTGTATCCCAAGATCGCCTGGGTTAGGTCAGCCGTAAACGCCGTGCCTCTGTCGGTGATGAGAACCTCTGGGGCGCCGTGTCGAAGGACGATGTTCTCAACGAAGAACTTGGCTACCTCGGCGGCACTGCCTTTGGGCAGGGCTTTTGTTTCGGCGTAGCGGGTGAGGTAGTCGGTGGCTACGACGATCCATTTGTTTCCGCAAGTCGACGTTGGGAACGGCCCCAGGAGGTCCATCCCGATCTGCTGGAACGGTCGCCGAGGAGGCTCGATCGGCTGAAGGAAGCCTGCTGGTCTTGTTGGCGGTGTCTTCCGTCGCTGACAGTCTCGGCACGTCCTTACGTAGCGGGTGACGTCGGCGGCAAGGCGCGGCCAGTAGTACTTTTCCTGTACTCTTGCGATCGTGCGGGAAACACCGAGGTGTCCAGCCGTCGGGTCGTCGTGTAGGGCCTCGAGGACTTCTGGTCTCATTGCTGATGGAACCACGAGGAGGTGTTTGGCTCGAAGGGGCGAGAAGTTCTTCTTTAGGAGGACTCCGTTTCGCAGGAAGAACGACGCCAGTCCTCTCTTGAATACCTTCGGCACCGTGGCGCTCTTGCCCTCGAGGTATTCGATAAGGCTCCCGAGTTCTGGGTCCGTTCGCTGTTGCTCGGCGAAGTCGTCGGCACTTATGGTTCCCAGGAAGCCGTCATCATCCTGGTCGTCCAGCGGCGGTGGGTCGACGGGGGGCACGAGACAGGCAGTCGGCGTCAGAGTGTTTTCTTCCGGACTTGTAAACGACGGTAATGTCGAATTCTTGAAGTCTCAGGCTCCACCGTGCGAGGCGACCAGAAGGGTCTTTCAAGCTAGCTAGCCAACACAAGGCGTGGTGGTCGCTCACAACTTTAAAGGGCCTGCCGTAAAGGTAGGGGCGAAACTTTGATGTAGCCCAGATGATGGCAAGGCACTCCTTTTCTGTTGTGGAGTAGTTGGCCTCTGCCTTTGATAGCGACCGGCTAGCATAACTGATAACCCTTTCCAGTCCGTCCGTCCTCTGCACGAGGACAGCGCCGAGTCCTACGCCGCTCGCGTCGGTGTGCACTTCTGTTTCTGCTTGTTCGTCGAAGTGCGCAAGTAACGGAGGCGTTTGCAGGCGTCGTTTTAGTTCTTGAAATGCTTCCTCCTGCGGCGTTTCCCACTTGAACTCGACGTCGGTCCTGGTGAGGTTAGTGAGAGGCTCGGCGATGCGGGCGAAGTTTTTAACGAACCGCCTGTAATAGGCACACAAGCCGAGAAATCGACGCACAGCCTTCTTGTCGGTGGGTGGCGGGAAAGCAGCGATGGCGGTTGTCTTTTGCGGGTCGGGGCGTACTCCGGGTTTGCTTATCACGCGGCCCAAGAACAAAAGTTCTTCGTACGCGAAGCGGCACTTCTCTGGCTTGAGAGTGAGTCCGGAGGTCTTGATTGCTTGAAGTACAGCTTCAAGGCGCCGCAGGTGTTCGTCGAAGTTTGAGGAAAACACCACGACGTCGTCCAAGTACACAAGGCAAGTCTGCCACTTCAAGCCGGCCAGTACAGTATCCATAACGCGTTGGAAGGTCGCGGGGGCCGAGCAAAGACCGAAAGGCATGACCTTAAACTCGAACAGGCCGTCTGGTGTTACAAAGGCAGTCTTTTCTCGGTCTCTCTCATCGACTTCGATTTGCCAGTAGCCCGTCTTCAGGTCCATCGACGAAAAGTACTTCGCGTTGTGGAGTCGATCCAGGGCGTCGTCTATCCGTGGGAGGGGGGTACACGTCCTTCTTCGTGATCTTGTTCAGACGACGATAGTCGACGCAGAAACGTAGCGTCCCGTCCTTCTTCTTCACCAACACCACGGGAGACGCCCAGGGACTGTTGGACGGCTGGATTATGTCGTCGCGTAACATTTCGTCGACTTGCTTCTTGACAGCTTCGCGTTCTCGCGTCGAAATTCGATACGGGCTCTGACGGACTGGTCGGGCACTTTCTTCGGTTATGATACGATGTTTGGCGACTGGGGTCTGTCGAATTCTTGACGACGATGAGAAGCAGTCCTTGAATTGCAGGAGCAGATTTTTGAGCTGGTCTTGCTTCTGCTTTGGGAGGCTGGGGTTGACGTCGAAATCTGTTTCGGGACCTCGATTCGCCGAAGAATGTTCGGCAGTATCGGAGAGGGCGAAAGCATTGCTGGTGTCTACGAATTTCTCGATGTAGGCGACCGTCGTACCAATGTTGAGGTGCCTATATTCCTGGCTGAAGTTTGTCAGCAGTACCTTTGCTTTGCCGTCGCGCAACTCGGTGATGCCTCTTGCGACGCAAATCTGACGGTTCACAAGCAGGTGCTGATCGCCCTCGACGACGCCTTCAAGGTTAGCGGGTATTTCGGTGCCGACGGAAATGACGACGCTGGAAAGAGGCGGAACGGTGACCTGCTCTTCTATTACATTCAAGGCATGATTCTCTGGCGACGTGTGGGGCGGCAACGCTTTTTCTGAAGTCAGTGTTATCGACTCAGACCTCAGGTCGATGACGGCGCCGTGTTGACTTAGGAAGTCCATCCCTAGTATCACATCCCTGGAGCACTGCTGCAGAATTAGAAAGCTGGCGGGATAAGTCCGGTTATTGATGGTGACTCTTGCGGTGCAGACACCGGCCGGCGTTATTAGATGACCCCCCAGCGGTCCTGATTTCAGGGCCTTGCCAAGCAGTCTTTACTTTCTTCAACTTCGTCGCGAAAGACCCACTGACGACGGAATAGTCGGCTCCAGTGTCGACGAGAGCGGTGACGTTGTGGCCGTCGAATATTACGTCGAGGTCGCTGGTTCGTCGTCGTGCGTTGCGGTTGGGTCGCGGCGTCGGATCACGGCTGCGTCGAAATGTTGTGGTGCTTCCATGCTGCGTCATCAGGTTTTCTTCGGTCCGCGAGGTTTCGTCGGCAGGACTTCGTCTGCATCGCGTCGTGTTGCGCAGGTCTCGTCGCGTTGTCATCGTCGGCGGCCGCGGAGGATCTTCGGCATTTCGTCGAACAGCAACCGCACCTCCATCGGTTGCTGCCCTTAGTTTCCCGGGTACGGGCTAGGTAACCGGCCCCGGTTTGGGCCAGAGTACTGCCGGCGGTGCGGTGACATGTAGCGGCCGGGTGACGGTGAGCGGGAAGGTCGTCGGGGCGTCCACTGAGCTCCTCGAGGTAGTCGGCGATGTCTTGCGGTCGTTCACCCCGCTGTGGACGAGGCGCGTTGACGGCGAAACCGCGTAGGCCCATCTGTCGGTACTGGCAACGGCGGTAGGTGTGGCCGGCCTCGCCGCAGTGGTAGCAGAGGGGACGGTGGTCAGGGGCGCGCCAAACATCAGTCTTCCTCGGAGCGTTGCGCTGGCCGGCAGGAGGGCGGTATAGCGTCGGTGGGCGGTATGGCATCAGTGGCGGTGGCGGCGATGCCCGGTGACGGTACTGCGGCGATGCGGTGTCTTGGCGTGGACGTGGAGGAGGAGCGTGATGGCGGGCTGCATCAGCATAGCTCATCGCTTGCAGCTGCGGCTCTGGAGGCTGCGGAACGCCCAGTGATTGCTGGATCTCTTGGCGTACGACGTCAGCGATGGAATCCACTTGAGGCTGCGCTGAAGGTAGAATTTTTCGCAGCTCCTCTTGCACGATCGCTCGGATCGTCTCACGCAGGTCGACGGTTCCTAGTGCTTGAACGTCGGCGTAGCTTGAAACCGAGAAGCTGCGGTTGTATTGCCGTGTGCGCATCTCGAGCGTCTTCTCGATTGTCGAGGCTTCGGACGCGAATTCTGCGACCGTGTTCGGCGGGTTCCTGATTAATCCGGCGAAGAGTTCTTGCTTCACACCCCTCATAAGGAAGCGCACTTTCTTATCTTCAGTCATGTTGGGGTCGGCGTGGCGAAACAAGCGCGTCATTTCCTCCGTGTAGATGGCAATTTTTTCATTGGGAAGCTGCACACGTGTTTCCAGGATAGTTGCGGCACGTTCCTTGCGGACGACGCTCGTGAAGGTACTTAGGAACGTAGTCCGAAAGAGATCCCAGGTTTGTAACGTGGTTTCGCGGTTTTCGAACCACGTCCTCGCGGCGTCTTCTAAGTAGAAGTATGCGCGGCGGAGTTTTTCCTCGGAGTCCCAGTTGTTAAAGGTCGCGACTCGTTCGTAAGTCTCTAGCCATGTCTCGGGGTCTTCGCTAGGCGATGCGTGGAAGGTCGGTGGCTCTCTGGGTGGCTGCATCACGATGGTTGCAGGGGACGCAGCTGTGGTCATCGTGCCTTTCGTCTTCGCCGCCGTAGCTTTCGGCTTGTCTAGCAGTAGTCCGTGCTGCGCGGGTAGTCCTTTCAGCCTGCGGCTGGCTCGACCGTCACTGATGGTGTCGGTGTCTTCTCGGCGAAGTGGGCTCGGTTCACGGCTTGACGGGGGGCGTCCGGTACATGAAAGAAGCAGCACCTCCACCAGATGTCACGTGGTCGTGACGTCGACGAAGGCAGTAGGCAGTTGTCCGAGAGGAAACACTTTATTTGGGCCGAACTTGTGGCCGGTAAACTGAAGGTGAGATTACAGCAATAAACGCTGGCACTGATAGCGGCGAACAGAGCGTCGGCCGTCGATCAACTGAACTTCGTTGGAGCGCGCCGGCTTTTATAAATCACGCGTCGAACATTCTAGCCTTATCACTAGTCGTCGCCAAAGCTCTGGAATAATCTTGAGTGTTACCGTCTTGCGTTCAATCTTAACAAAACGATCTACTACAACGTAGAAGCTTCTGGAACAATAAGGCGCGGTCTGCGCCGAGTACTGCTGATAGTCTTTGTGGGCGGAAACCGAATACAGTAAAAGAAACGCGCGTGGCAATATATTTGCCGTGCCCGTTTTAATCAGAGGCGAGAGTCGGCTGTGTTACCCACGTCTGTCTTAAGAGATGTATACGCATCCTTCACCTGCAATTTCCTCATGGGAATCGACCGATGTCTTGGTTGCCAGCACCGCGACACACGGAATTTCATCGTTTTAGTTAACAAGACTGTCGTATATCTGTTCAAAACTACTCTTCGCTTCCCCTAAAGGAGCAAGCGAACAAAACGGCGGCGGTAAGCAGTAAAAGAAAGATATAATCCTTTCCGTATTCAAGAAATCCCCACCGCAAGTGTGTTGACAATAGCGTTTCTACAGCTGAATCCCGCAAAAAAGCAACGGTGTTCCAAAAGCCAGGTGAATTCTTGATTGTAAAAAATTCACTACAACTTCACAAGTATCAACAAAATCCCAAGCACCCGGCTAGTCAACAATAGTTGGTCCTTCGCGGCACGGCTCACCGTGTGAGAGAGCGGAGCCCGTAAATCAGCGCCTCGCTGCGTCGCACAATCGTAATCCGTGGCCCCGTGCCTCTGTTTGCAGGGTATTTCTGGCGGTATGATGCATTGCAAAGTCAGATAAAGGGTCGCCAACGGCCAGAAACGTTCGCACCGGTGTGTTTTCAACATAGAAAAGGAATTCTGGAAAAAAATTGGCCGCGTATCTGCGTGCTTCGCTGCAAATGTCATCGAAAGACGATAGTCTTCTGCCGGTCGTACTATATGAGTCCTGGTCTCATCCGCGGCCACCTGTGATGCTGTTCTCGACCATTTCCGTCCTGGCATGACCAAGCGTCTTCTCGCCGCAAGCGCGGTGTTTTTGGCACCGTGTAAAAAGCTGAGAAGTCGCGCAGAGCGACCACGATAAGAGATTCTCTTGTTTGCAGCGACGGGGGCAGACTGCGCCAGCTATCGTGCGTCGGATGAAACACGCGGCACTTCGCGCGAGCTCGGAGATAGACGATGGCTCTTCGCTTTTGCGAGGCAGCCCGCATTTTCAGCGCAGCCTAAGAAACACTAGGGTCTTTAGAATTAAGTATCTATGTATTTTCTATAAAAGAACACACCACTTAATACTTTCGTATTGTTGTTGCGTCTCAGATATGCGTAATATTTGCTTTTTGATCGACAATGTTCACAAGTATGCACGAAAACGACTGTTCAAGATGGCTGGGCGTTCAGAAAGTGGTTAAACTTTGGCCGAGTAGCTGAATCGTGTGACGTGCAGACAAACAGAGAAACAGACCAAAATTTCTCCATTGAAGTATCCCAAGAGACTATTGTCTTTAAAATCCAGACAGCATCCGGCGCCGGTAGCTGTTTTGGTCGGTGATACATGACAATACGAAAAAATTCCAGGGTGCTGAAGCCCCGTAAGCTCCCCCCACCCCCCCCTGGCTACGCCCCTGGTGTGTGTGTGTATATATATATATATATATATATATATATATATATATATATATGGGTTGTAACACAACGGAGGCGTTGTCAACAAGGATAAAATATTTATTTAGTTCCCAACAGTTTCGGGAGGGGGACCTCCCTTCGTCAGGGGTTGAGTAACTCAACCCCTGACGAAGGGAGGTCCCCTCCCGAAACTGTTGGGAACTAAATAAATATTTTATCCTTGTTGACAACGCCTCCGTTGTGTTACAACCCATTGCTGAACCAAGACAACTGGCCCATCGAACTATTATTCTCATTGATATATATATATATATATATATATATATATATATATATATATATATATATATATATATATATATATGGGATGCCCTGT
>JALIZH010016510.1:0-93845 GCA_030522465.1 Rhipicephalus appendiculatus | reverse complement strand
CGTATTCATTCTAAAAAGCCAGTGCGCGCAAACACGGACGCAAGAAGGAAGTCAGGACGCAGGTGTTTGTGGTGTCCTGACTTCCCTTTTATGTCCATGCTTGCACGCCCTGTCTTTATATTTATTTATTTATTTATTTATTTATTTATTTATTTATTTATTTATTTATTGATACCTCAAGGGTCTCGAGGGACATTACATGACGGGTGGGCATCAGAACTAAGAACAAAATATAGAAAAAAGAAAAAAAAAATACAATAATTAACAACAAACAACAATAAGAAAATACGAAATATAAATACAAAAGGCGGCAATGAGAAAAAAAAATCTATTTACAAAGGTATGTCCAAAAACAGAAGTTCCATACATTAGGCCAAATGTTCGGTAGCCGATCGGAAGCGCGCTGCATCACCGACGAGTGCAACATCTCCTGGAAGGCCATTCCAGTCTCGGGCAGTTCGGACGAAGAACGACTGATGGAATGTAGTGGTGCGGGTACGGGGTGGAATTACTGCGTTCGGGTGGCCTGTTCGGGATGTACGATGAGTCATTTGAATCAATCGGCTGTCACGAGGCATGGTGTGAAAGAATCAGTGGTAGAGGCATAGGCGTGAGATGCGACGACGAGAGGCAAGAGGTTCTAGCTCCAGTTTAGACGTTAGAGACGAAACGCTTGTGTGATACGAGTACTCGGAAAGAATAAATCTAGCGGAACGGTTCTGAACCGATTGGAGGGCTTTAGTGAGATTAGATTGGTGAGGGTCAAAGATAGCACAGGCATATTCAAGTTTCGGTTGCACGAGTGTTTTATAGGCAAGTAATTTTACGTGTGACTGCCATGAAAAGATTACGGCGAAGGTAACCAAGCATTTTGTTAGCAGAATTTAGAATGAACACTAAGTTATTCTTTGACAATACCAATATCCCTACGCTTGCCGCGAGAAGACGCTCGCTAAGCGAGAAAATGCGCGAAAAATGGGGGAGGCCAAGCCAGATTAACAACGAGACGTCATAGCTTTTTACAGCATCTGCTTGCGTCTACATAGTTCCTGATCGTTAAATGTGAAGTAGACTGTACTCTGATGGTGCCAGAAACTTTATATGCCAACTTTCAGGGAATTTCGTTGACCCTGCATTACCATAACACGAAAAATACTCTTTGAAATACATGAGCTCACTCAATGAGATTTCGGTGCTAAATTGAAAAATGAAACTTTGACCTGCATTTTTGCCAGTAATAATACAATGAAACCTCGGTGATACGATCAGAGCTCGTAACAATTTCGGGGTGATACGAATTTTTCTTTGGTCCCCGCCCAGGCCCATTGGCCTGCAATGTAAGGGAGCACAGTTGTTGCGAACCGATTTTCACCCCCGCTACGTTTAATACGAACATACGCTACCGCCCAGATACGATAAGGTGCGGTCCGCGCTGTCGCGGAAGACCCCGCTGAATCGTCAGCATCACGGTGTAAGAAAAATACGTTTCTTACGGTCAGAATAAACCTTCCGAGATGCGTCACGGCCTCCGAGATTGGTGCGCGAATCTTTGAGGCTCTAATGTGCCTGCGTGTGCATTTGCGTTTTGATTACAGAGGGCATTTGCGCTTTGTTTTGCTTTTTTTCTAATGCGTTGGCGCGGGCTGCTGTCGTACTGTGTTTACACGTGCCTACCTCGTGCATGAGACATCCTGTGAAAGGTGGACGAGGACCGAAAGAAGGCGAGGACGGTGTTGGCTAAAGAGTCAGGCGTCAACATGCGCGACTCTTGAGGTGGCACTTGTGCGGGCACGGCCATAAATCTCCCAAAAAACATCCCCAACCCCTCCGCGAAAACAAAATCATAACATAGAACCGTGGTTCTGAAATTGTGTGGCCTTGATCTATCGCGTCAAAGCACTTATTCCGTTACTTTCGCCGCAGTGCTTCGTTGTCATGCGAAAAAGCATACTAAATTTTGGAAGGGGCTACTTCTGTCGCGGGTCACAACGCACCTGGTTCATAATTTAAACGCACGTGTGAGGGCCTAACTTTACGACTGCTGGTATGATTGCCGACATCTAAAAACTTAACTGACAATCATTCAGAGCTCCTCCGGACGTTGCCTCGGCCCTGAAAAACAATAAATGGAAATGTACGCCAGCTTTCTTTTTGTCGTATGCTAATTTTCCATGTTTTCTGTTAATACGAATATTTTTGGTGGTCCCGTGAGAGTCGTACCACCGAGGTTTCACTGTAAGCCTATCATAATGCAGTTAACATCATTAGAGTTGTCATATTACAGTTTATCAATATGAACCGATTCATTATTTCACTTTAGTGTCCCCTTAACGCGCAAAGAAATATCACAGCACACTTGCCTTTAGCGTTTCGTCTGTATCTATATGCGACCACCGCGACTCGCATCGAACAAACGTCTGCCGAGTCACCACCCGAACACAGTTACCGCTTGGGCACTGCTGCGAAGGAAGTTAAGATTGGCCATTTTTTATACATACACACATAAAAAAAGTCAGAGTTTCGCCATTAGGGCGAAGCAATCAATGCGATAGCAAGAAATTGGAATGTCACACGAACAATGACAAGGAGCTCGATACTGGCAGCGCGCCGCAGCAGCACAAAGAAGGTCACTCGAAAAGGGCGCATAGGTATACACAGCACAAGCGTGAACTAACACCTCTCATAGTTGTTACGTGTTTGTATTTGAGCAACGCGCTGCGAGTGTCCTCAATTCAAAAGCCGACACTGTTGTTGTTGTTGCCTCTGACATGGTTCATACCCACTCAGTGGGATTGACGAAGAATTGATGATATTGCCGCATGGTTTATGGGTATGAGATCCGCTTGGGGAAGAAGACAACGAAGATCTGCTCGAACCGCTTGGCTAGTCGACCCAACGAGCCCAATAAAGCAAGGTTGTCGTCAGAAACATGACAATATGATACTGTTTGACTTTTCGATGTTGTATGATATTTCTTTTAAATGCGAATGCATTTCTTAGTCGGGCTATGTCAGGCGCATCCGGCGATGTCTGCGGCGTTGTCCGCGCGCCGGCAGGTGTTTTCTCTCCGCTCTCACTCCCTCTCCCATAGCAACAGCTGCGGGCGCGCGCGCTTATCCTCGCCCCTAGCAACCGGAGCATGTGGTGCGACAGAGTGTAGGAGAGGGTAGGTGCAGTGCTTCGCCGCTCCTTCTCTCGCCGTTCGCTCTCTCTCCTCCCTGCGCTCCACTCTCCCGTCCGCTCGCGCCTCACTCTCGACCGTTCGCTCGCTCGGCGCCTCTCAAGGCGATGGCAGAAGGTGGTGTCGGCGCAAGAAATGCATTCGCATTTCCTCACGATTCCCTTTGGGGAGGTGGGGGGCATTTTTTTTTCATTCTACATCATGAGTGGTACAGGAGGGGGCCGCTTTTTCGTGCGTGTCTCAAGGGCAGTTGTCAATTTGAAAGAACCTGTAAAAACGATGCGTGATAGAAAACACGGTCAAGCTATTCCAAGATCTGCGTACCTCGAGAGGCAAATGGTGCATATGAATAGCTCGCGGTTATATCGCCGGCACAAGCACGGCGCGTGGCTGTGTTGGCTAGCGCAGGAGGCTGCGGAGCGAGGAGTCACTTGTCCGAATCCCCGATCAGGTGGCTTACGCGTTACATCGATTACCACAGTGCGTGGGATCTGCAGGTTTCCTTTTAGTATTTTTAACAGCGATAAAGCATAGTGTGCCATGTAACTTTTGTTTTGATTGAAGCTTTCGGGCGACGTCTCACTCACCTCTACCCTTGCGTGCTGCAGTCAACATTCTGCTCGTTTATGGCTGTCTGCGTTGAAGTATGACAACAATGAACAGAAAAAGACTGTATGTATAGTACATGTGTGTAGTCATTGCTCGTTGAAGCACCGCGCGACCACGGCCTTCGCTCTTTGCTTCGACCTGCGAATCCCTCGAGTGACCTTCCTACCAACGAACAGCGGAGGTCTATTCCTCATGCATTACTGGTAAGTCGTTTCATCTAAAACCATGCACAAACAGTTGGAAATTTTGACTGTTATCCATCGGGCCGACTGCACGGACAACGCTACACTAACACACGGCTTCAATCATCAAAACACAACAGATGTTCCCTAAAACTGCGCCAACAGTACACGTAGCTGACTTAGGTTAGATTCAAACTGATTACTACCGCCGAAGATAGCGAGCATCTCAGGATCTGGCAACTTTCGTTTCGTTCCATCATGGCGGGACCCAGATGATTATAGGCTTCGATGCATGGGCCCTATGGGCAGCTTTTCCTATAGAGTGAGTATTGTGGCGCTCTCCATCGTGACGAAGTCAACCAACTTAGAATAAATGATCCTGTAAACGGCTTGTAGTGGTGTGTATGTGACAGTTCCTGCCGCATGAAACGTCTGACAAATTAATTCCACACATGCGGTGCCTCGTCACGCAAGAACGTACTGGGCAGGGGTCAAACGCCGACAGCATAAGTAAGCATGAGGCGACGAACTACGATGCCTCGATCCAGTCGTAGCTACTGCCTTTCTTCCTCAACGAAGCTGATAAAAACACCCATTTCACAAGCTCCGTAACATTAATTAATCTACCGGGGCCATTTTGCTGAACCATTTTGCTGGCCACCACCGCCTGGCCGGTATGTGCGTGGCCTCTTGCTCCGCTTTTTCGCTTTACACAGGAGGCTCGTAACCGTAAGTAGTTACATTAGGAGTATATCTTGGGAAGCTGAAATGGTCTTCATCATGAGAGGTAAATTCGACGTCGGAAGAGGGACCACAACATGACTGCAGACTGTGTAGCAATGTCGCGGCGGTAGCTTCGAAAGACCGCTGCAGGCCGGCCAGATCTCCAACGAGGGTGTCCTGACGTCACGTCTTCCAACTCGCGTTGGCCGAGTGGCTCGGTGCACGCTCACAAAAACGTCGAAAATAAAACCACCCCCTCATATGTTCGCAAAGTGAATTCTTTCCGATGCAATCGCACATTGAGAACTGCATTTTAGCACTCCCACAAAAATTTCTAATTTTGCTTCAGTATTCCTTTAACGAGTTTTCAAGGCACAGACTGTTAGGCGAAAATCGGCTTATTCCACCGCGGGTAGTGTATCCAGCACGATCGGCGAATATGTAAAAATACCTACACATCCAGGAAACTGACTTCCACTTTTTTAGAAAATCCATGGGTGAGCTCAAAAGGTGCAAAGCATTTGCGCAAAAGAGCCTATATCAAAACCACCTGACCTGTTTGAGTTGAGATCACAGACAAGAAAAAGAAAAAAAATATAAAATCATCTACGTATCGCAAAATGTGTAACTCAGTAGTGTTAACGAAACGATCTCACAAACATCTTTCAAGTTCCGCTAAAACCAGATTGCTGATAATCTGCGGGCCAAGCTCATCGGCTATCTCAAGACAGCGCAGCGTCCTGCGCTACGGTCAGTGGCACAGCCAGGGGGTGGCACACCGGGCACACACCCCCCCCTCCCCGAAATTTTTTTTCGCCAGGGCATACAGAGCGAAAAATGACCTTTTCAAGGAGGTGCCCTGCCCGAAATCAAGGAGGTGCCCCCCCCCCCCCCCCCACCCGAAAAAAGTTTTGCCTACGGTGGTAGGCGTGGTAGATCGTGTGCTACCAAAGAAGCACTCTTCCTGCTTCCCAGGCGTATAGATTTGTTTTCCGACGCCAAGAAGGCGTGCAGGCCCTCAAAGCCACCAGCCCGCGTAGCCGCCCGTTCGCCAGCCGCCACCAAGGCTTACCTTTCTGAGCTTTCTCGCTCGCGTTAGTTCGATGCCGTACGTGAAATAAAATTTGATTTGTTGGTTTTGTGATCTATTTGCCTGCGCTGCTTTGGGAACGTAGTGGGCGCTGAGAGCGCATATCCACAGACTTTATCTGCGTATGTATATAAAAAAAAAGGTCAGTCTTCTCTTTTTTCGCTACAGTGTCCCAGTGGTGACTGTGGTCGGATGGTGAATCGAAGAACGTGGGTTCGATCCGAGTAGCGGCGGTCGCATATCGATAGAGAAGAAATGCTAAAGGCCCGAATGCTGTGGCATTTCGATAAACGTTCAAGCCGCACTAAATTGAAAGAATGAATCGGTTCAGATCGATGAACTGTAATATCAAAACTGTAGTGATGATAACTTCACCAATACAGGCTGATGCAAGCAATCAAGGTAAAATTTACATTTTCAGATTTCGCGCCTAAATTTTCGCGCGTGACATCGCGGATGTCAAAGTGGTTTTCGTATTTTGTTCACATTGGCTCGACGAAACTTCATGAAACTTGGCACGTTAAGTCCCTAACCCCCTAAGAGCTTCACTTTTAGCGATTAAGAACTGTGTAGCCCCGTGTGAACGCTGTACAAAGCTACGACGTCCCGGTGCTTGGTGTGGGAATTCCAAGGTGGCGTAGCCGCCCGCAATTTCTTTTTGCACGCTTTGTCGCTTGCCAAGCGTCTTTTTGCGACCATCGCCGTAGTTTTGGTATTGTGTAAGAACAACTTTGTAGTACGAGAAACATTGTTTTTTCTTTAGCGTCCGTTAAAAAACCCCAGGCAGTCGAATGCAGCCATCCACTAGGCGTCTCTTATAGGCGGAATCGCTTCGAACCTGAAAGCCCAGACACCAAAGAAATCGAAAATTCTATATCAACGCTTTATTTAAATCGAAAGCGGATTCAGGCACTCTTGGATGTAGGCATGAGTATGGCTCCATTTTGAATTCATTCACTTCCTACGGTCGACCGCTCTGCCTCCTCCAACAGCACCTCCTAAAGCAGCAGCTTCATTAATCAGGACAGCTGTAAAGAAAAAAAAAGAAAATAAATTTTGTATCGACAATTTGCACCGCAGAGTTGTACATTTGCCACTGCAGTAGAAGGTGTCAAAATAAAATGGCTTTCTTTGTGGAATGCAGAGACACTTTCATTTGTTCTTTGCGATGATATCGCCAAATTGTAAGAGCTTAGACAGCGTAACATAAATATACGCGATCAATCTCCGCTTAGGCAAAGGTAAAACATTAACGGCGCCATTTTTCATAACACTTTGAATAAAGCAGCCAGCAATATTCACATTTTGTGACCTATTTGTACCTTTTTTTTCGTTAATACAGCGTGTCAACCGCGCTTCTATACGATCGACCAAACAGTATCCAACACGTCAGGTCAAGAAATAGACGGAGGATATTGTAGATTTTCTTTGTACAGGATATTAACAGTGAGAGGTAAAAAATTCATATGGAAAGCGTGCTTTACCAAAACTTCGAGAAAAGCGAAAGACACGGGACTATTTTTTGAACCGGCACGTTTATGCTTAACGAAAGGCAGCTGGTCACCAGACACTATATATACATACTTCGTTCATGTTTGAGACGAGCAAAGTCTGAACAAACACGAATACACAAGTTACCATTAGCCCCATACAGATGAAAGCAACATATTTCAATGACCCTGTAATATCACCATGCTGAGGCTTCCATCGCCAACACAGGTATATGATTGCATGAGCGCAGACGCTGCCACCAAGTTGGTTACACAGTCAGGATTTTCCACATAGAAGTCAGACTCCGGAGTTTCGGGAACGCGTAGCGCTACCTGCCAAAACAGTATGGGGTAGTGCAAAACCCGACTACCTTGCAGAGTTTGCTGTAGAGCTAGGCGCAACTTGCAAGGGCGGAACAACGGTTTGGAGTAATTTTACGTATCTTTTGATCATTTTACAGTGAAAAGGAGAGCGTTGAAGTTCTCTCCGATAGGCAGACACGCCACCCAACCGTAAGAAGTGTTTGTTGGATCATTCGCCAGAACGATTGCGAAACCAAAGCAGACGCGACAGCTCCGTGTGCTACATAAAAAAAAAGTTAAAAAAAAAAGAAAACGCCGCAATGACGCTGCTTTCGCGTAGTGAAATGGCAGGAACGTAAAGGGGCATTCACACGGAGGAGAAATCCTCGGGGGAGACGCGTAGATTGCGCGTCACGGCGCAACGACGTCACAGATTAGCGAGTGTGCGCGACCTCCCCGCGCCTCCTCGGAGGAGACAAGGACCCTTTTCTCGACAGGTCAAACAATGCCCCCGCGGTGGGGGGATTTGGCAGAATTTCGCGCAGGTGTTTGGCCACATTGTTGCACTTGCTCAAGCAGAGAGCGACAGCGCGCTCATGGTTTCGTCATCAGCAGCTGGTGAAACGGGCGGTACAAGCTACCAGAGTAGTGTGTTAACACTGGTCTGCCCCTCCATTCGCCTCGTCCATGTGAGCGGGGTATGTTTGTGGGAAATTTTCTCCGCGAGTTGACGTCACTAGGCTCCGCCTTTATCCCCCGAGGATTTGTCCCCCGGGCGAATACCCCTTAAAGGACTGAATACGAACGTTAGTAAAAGTTTTTACAAATTTCTATAGCGGTCGTACACAGCAGAAAGGCGAGAGCACTGGATAGGGGTCGTTGAACGTGTTGGGTGAGCGGATTACTCGTACTCTCCACAGCCTCTCCCATGAGTGCTCGCTCTCACTTGCGAGTTGCAGCCCTCCGAAATAACTTAAAGTTCTTTTGCACTCTACCCGCAGTACGCACTGATGATCTTCCTACATTTTTGCAACGTGGACTGGTGAAACACATTTTCCACGTCCTTCATTTTCGGGAAACCTCGCCTCGCCGCAAACGAAAGAGCAGGTTCTATTGTGGCCTATGCCATTCGCTTGCGGATGGCTGACTCAGTTAGCGCCAGGGTTAAGACGAGGGTGCTGGTAGTGGTGCTTTTCACAGCACTGCCTAGGCAGTGTGCCGTCTATATAGCGCAGCATCATTATGTCAATTCTGCATTGGCAATATCATGTGATAATTAACAAAAATATTTTGTGTGCGGTATTTTCGATTACCTAATGCGACGGCAACCCAGACGAGGGCGTTGACTCCAACCAGACCGTTCATGTTGAATTGGCTGCAAAAATACAAGAAATAAAAACTTCAGTAAAGTACCAACGCACCTTTTGAGCTAGGATCATTCAGTACAACACTCAGTTGGCTTAGCTTTTCTCCCCTCAGTGCTTAGCAGTGGTGAAGCGTTGTAGTTATTTTAGTAAAACTTCATAGCGTTAAACTTTGTTCGAGAGTCCTTATTTGCTTGCGGCGTAAGTTCTCGGTGAGGAAGACATCGTAGAGTGATACACCATATGGAAGTATCAATATACATTGAAAAAACACAGAGTGTACCGTAGCTACTACTTTTTCTCGGCCGCTGTATCAGTATGCACAGTAAGAACGGCCATATTCTATCTAGATTCACTGCGCTGTTCAGATGGAAACCAAGAGCTTCTTTCGAGCTGTGTCATACGTCTGCCCGAGGCTCGGTTCACCGCGATCTCTGTTGGCCCATTACAGCTTCTAATGGATGCCAACGGAACAGTTGTAGCCGAATAGGGCATGTATTTCACACTCCATTTTCCAAGTTGTGGTGCAGGGCAAATATATATCTTTTATGAATTGTGCTTCGCAAAAAATGGATTCTCCAATGTGTATTCAAGTACTATAAAGGGGTGAAGAGTGTGCAAAAGGTATTTTGCCGAGTAAAGGCAAATAAGAAGCTCAACACGAGAATACATGGTACCAGTCATTAAAATGTTATCATTGTTTAATGCTGGACCTTGCCTGCGTTCAGGAAGCGTTTTTCTTATTAAAGACACTGTGCAACCAACAATTAAGAAAACAGTCCTTTGAGGCCATCTGCAGCTTTCAGTGTGTGCGCTGCTGCGATTTTTTGCTCGGCGGAAAGTGCGGCGGCAGTTTGTGAGTAAAATAACATTAATAAACATGTTCGAAGGCGGGATATAAACTATAGCAGGGTTGCCGTTGGTGGCTACTTTGCGCCAAATTGGCTACTTTACGACGCCGTCTGGCGACGAAAATTTCCGGTTGGCGCCAGAGCTACTTTTGATTCGAATTTTTGCTTTGGCGCATTAAGTGGCCAGTTTTATTATTATTTGCCGATAAAATACACTGTTTCTCAGCTTTTTTTTGTCTTGGAGCCGATGCGCACGGCGTCCTTCCCAGCACCAGCAGGCTAGTGCGCATCGATGCACGAAATAGTTACGCGTGGCGTGCCTGCATATACGGAGGAGCAAAGCTTCGTGCATATTGACGAATGCGTGGCTGGCACGCTGCTCACGGGGGCCGTCATGTATGCTGATGCTATGCTGAGTTTCTAATCTTCACGCACAGCGCGTGTTCCAATACGAACTTTATAAAAACAACTCTGCAACAAAATGAATTTAGGCAGCTCATCCTCAACTAAATTTCGCTGTCTGAATCTGGATTGCTATTATGTAAACTCTTCTAATCGAAATCGGACTGCGGCTTCAAGAAAAAACCGCTTTAAGGTTTGAAGTTCGAATTGACTTGTCAGCTGAAATGTTCCACTACAACTCTGTATCTGACAAGAACCATATCTGTTTCCCATAAACTATATACAAGCGCCCCGATTTTATTATAAGCATTTTATTTATTTGCAACCTATCTGTGGCCTGGAAACCAAGCAATGGAGAAACACTGTGCTCTTATTTTCAATATCATTTCAATTCAAACTGGTATTACTAATTGCACAATGATTACAACTGCACTGATAATACCGCTTCTGTTCTATTTGGCTACAAATGTGGCGCTAACATCAAATGGCGTGGCTACTTTCGCTACTGTTCACTCGAATTGTGGCTAAGAAATTCACCCAACGGCAACACTGACTATAGGCAATTCGTATCGAATCGCTTCGAACCACCACGCCATGTGCGGATGCCCTGTAATGTGAAGTACAATGCTTTAGAAAATCCCTCCAAAATGATACAGTGTTTACTGAAAGAAAGTTTTCTCTCGATAAAGGTGTTACATAATGTAATTGGCTCAGCTGATGAGATAATGACAAAGCTCTTTAGCTAAATTAAAAGTTTGGAATCCCCTATTCATCCTTATCTAAAGCATCGATTTCGTGCAGTGCTATCAATATCTGAATGCATACTCACCAAGGTATCTCTTTGAAGACCAAATAGATGATTGTAGCACAATCCTGTACGTACCTACGGTGTTTATATACTTCCCCTAGTCATCGCAATATGTCATTTAGGGAGGTAATAAGAAAAATACATTGTAATATTTTTGAAGGAAGCAGAGTGGCATGCAATTTTTCGCTTGAAATGTTCAGATGGAGCACAATCACAAAAGTCGGCGCATTATAGAGGACGTGGATAAAAATCACCAAACGCAATTATGTGTGCTTCCAAATGAGAGTGCATCACGGCAACATAAAATCTTTTTTCTTTGAAACAAGCTTAATGAAAATCAAATTTTCATTATGATTTTAATTAGTCAGTTTTCATTAAGGCTCTGTCAATGAAATGATTCCCCTACTTATTGTTTTTTTTTCTTACTAGTTGTAAATGACATTCTGGGCACCATGAAGAATAACACATAATCCAACTGGTACCCTGCTTAATACTGATATTACTTTTTTCAACCCTAGTTAGATTTCTGCAAGATGTAGTATATAGATTGGGCTTTTATTCGAGATCTCCTGGTGTTTGAACACAGGGTTGCCGTTGGTGGCTACTTTGCGCAAAATTGGCTACTTTTGCACCCTGTTGGTGACGAAAATTTCCAGTTGGCGCCAGGGTTCTTTTTTAAACTCGTGGATTTACTTTTTCAAAATGGTTTTATTTATTCAACGAAATATTAAAGACTATTAATAATACCGCTTCTGTTCTAATTGGCTAGAAATTCTGCGATAATATTAAACGACATGGCTACTTTGGCTACTATTGGCGTGAGTTCTGGCGCCTTTTCGCGTCCACCCAACGGCAACCCTGTTTGAACAGCACCTATGATAATCGCCTTTGAGTGAAACAATTTAAAATATATATACGCTTGCATAAAGCTCTAGTGTCCACGTAGTCGAATATGCCAAGTTAAAGCGAAGAATAACAGTTCCACAAAGTGCAGCAGCTTATATTGGAAGCCATCTGGGAAGCAAGATCACTGCTGACTTTTTTGAACGGCGTAAGGCGGTGCAAAAGGATAGAAGAGGCAACAAGTGCTATATCGAACTTTTCTTAACATTCGATAGGCGTCGACAGTGCGGCTGAATATTTTCAATCCATGAATCAATCAATCAAGGAAAGCTCATTTTCGCCAAAATAAAAAAATAAATAAAAAGCATTCTTGGTAAAAAGTGGTCAGGAAAAAGATCTGTGCGATGACAGGTTGACAAAGCCCCAGCAACCTATCGGTGGTGATAGGGTAGGGCTCTTCATCTGAAGAGTAAAAAGAAGAAAAAATACGACGAAAAGAAAAAGGGAATCCGTGCAAACAGTTGCGCAACAGTTACACATCGGAGCCGTACATTACCAACAGTGAGCTGCTTCCACATCCAATTTGCAGCGATTATATTTGATTAGTCCGCAGAATTAATAAAAATACTTGTAACACACATGAAGAAACACGTAAATAGGCGCTGCTGCAACTATGTCGTAGTAGAATAATAATATGGTATACGAATAGCAATCCATCCCGTAAGTGCTCGTGAGGCTAAATTTCAACTAACTAAGAACCAGGTTCAGCCACTCTGAGTGTCTGGCTGTCGTGTTGGGTTCAAGTTCCGACCGTAATTCGGTAGCTAAGTACCTGTTTCGAATGAACTATTTCTTGGTCAGATAGACGATGATCTTGCGGGTATGTTCCCATATTCGGATGTTTTTAAAATCTTCAGGATTGCCCATGATTTTTTTTATTTATTTGTGACGAAAGGTTTACTGGGACTGAATTTGATGCAGATAGCACGTTTACCACCTTTAGGCAGACACTGGCACCGTTCCTTCTGCACCGTTCTTCTGAACAAGTCCTTCTGCGCCGTTCGAGGTGACCAACAAATTCCGTTAAACGGTTTAATGAAGTTTTTAGACTTATGCATCCCCTTTCGTAATAGCCGGACTGCTCGGTCATTATGGCGCATAGCACAAGCACTAGACAACAGAGAAACAAGAAAACGTAGATGCAGCACATTCTTCCAACAAAAGAATTATTCGAAAGGTGCGCACGCATATATACAGACCAAAAGACCAAACAAGAAATACAGAAAAAAAAGGAAGAAAGGAAAAAAAGGGGCCCAGGAGGGAAAAGAAACTAAGATAAAATAAAAAAAAGTGCACGCTTGGAAAATTATGATACGTCAGCTTCATGCAGTCATACCGCCCCTGTCGCTACGTCGTGCGAGAAACAAACAGTTCTTTGTCGGACAAGTGCCGCGATGCTTACGCATGCGTCCCCAGACCATTTGATTTCCTCAGCCTCAATAATCTGCCTCACACTTTGATCCCACAGTGCCTTCAAAGACAGGGCTACATTCAAAATCCCGTACGAGGATGTAGGCGGTATCACTGCACGACGCTGACACAATATTCTTTTTCAAGCACGTACTTTCTTGAGGTTTACCTTGGTTTTTCTTTTCACGCCTTGGTTTCTGTTTTCTTTCTGCCTTTTTTCTTGTCTTTTTTGTTTGGTCTTCTCGTATGTATATATGTGTGCACTCCTTTCGAATAATTTTTGTTCGAAGGATCCGCTGCGTCGACGCCCTCTCGTTTGCCTGTTGTCTAGTGTTTGAGCTAAATATCACAATGACTGACATGTTCCAACTAGCCCAACAAGCAACGTTGTTGAACTAGACCGGTGCTGTTATCGCCTAAGAAGTAACAATTCGATTTTACCAAATGGCGCGGCCCATTCGAAACTCGTAAAGAGAAGCATCGCTAAGATGTCTCAAAATAATGCACTTAAGAAATCATGCCCTCATCTTGTGGAACAATGTTCTTTAGAACAAATAGGTCGTCTATAGGCTTCACGGTACCCTGACCATGTGTTACTGTCGGCATTCAAGGTGCCAGTAAAAGGAAAAGGGAAGCAATCTTGTTGTCCACAGAAAAACGATAACATTTGCAGGAACGGGCAGGTAGCTGGCATTTCATATATTCATCACAACTCACGAAATGTCAAGAAAGCTGCTCGGAAGGAGGATGTGAACATCGTATTTTCCGCCCCCCCAAAATTATCCTGACTTTGTACATTCACTGAGCCTTGCTGTAGTAAGCCGCCCGCCTGTGACGTCAACCACACAGTGAAGTACGTCCGGTTCCAAGAGGATGTAGTGTACAACATTCCACTTTCTTGTGCAAACGTATACATTGGGAATACTGGGCGATGCCTTAAGGAGCGCTTAAGGAACGCAGTACTAATGTCAAGGATGGTTCCAACGGCCATCTAGCAACTCACTTCCTAAGGTGCGCGTACACCCCGAAAGTCGATCCGTGCATCATCATATCCCGCCACCAAAATCAATCCACGAGACTCATAGAGAAGTCGAATCGACTTGAGAACACGCAGAATCATGTGTAAGCATAGCTCCATTGCCATTGTTGAAGAAAGAGATCAACTTTGTGAACACTGAGTGATTTGCAATGCACAGGCCCTGTGTCACGTCTTTCAGCCTATACATGTGCCGCTCCCCTCTTTCTAATAAACAAGTTGAAAGTTGCGCTGTGTGGGTCCTGCCTCTTGCTTGTCGGCGTCTTCAAAACGCACCCACATCGTTGACATGCAGAACCAACTAGCTCAACTAATTGCACTGTGCTTTAAAACCATCAAATTTTCTTCAAGATCAAGAGGAGCCCCTCCGGGCAATACGACGGGCCGAGATGTCACCAGGTCCAGTCGAAGCCGGGCGTGGTGGCACAAACGCCTGGCTTCGACTAGGCGTAGGATCCGGACCACCGAGGCCGGCGGATTCTTACAATAAAATTTCACCCTCCTCCTTGAAGACAGAGGACTTCTTGCCGCTTACTAGCACCTTTAAGCTTTACTTTGTTTCAACGTCACAGTGAATATATATCTGACTGTTGACTATTTTGTCTTGGTTATCCCTTGTAACGGGTGTTCTTCAGCTTCTTTTAACATCATCGTGAGTACACATATGTGCGACTGTTTAATATGTTGTTCTTGAATTTTATGCCAAGTTGTACATTGTATGTGACACGGATTTATTATGCTGAGAAATTTTGGACCATGTATGTTCTACTTTTGTCTTGGTTATGCTCTGTAAGAGTTGTTCTTGAACTGTTCGTTAACACGAAAGTGTTTTATGCGGGGGGTCCACCAGGACTTTAGGACGTATTTTTGTCACGGAAATGGTGTCTAAAAGTGCATAAGATCAGATGGCATATAAAAACTTGAAGAAATTAGGTGTTATTAACTGAAGTCGAACCTACGACCTCTGGGTCCGCAACAACTGACTTCGGGCATGCTATCCATTGCGCCATAGCCAGACACGGCGACTTTAAACACGCGCTTTTTATATCTCACACTTTCGTCTCAGTGCGCTCTTGGTCGGCGGGGTGGTGTCGCCGTCTACGATTGGTAAAGTGAAGTAATACATTATGACCGTGGCCTTCGCTATTAGCTCTCGCAACGCGTCGTTGCTGCGCATGCGTCCGATTCAACGCGTTTCCAATAGAAGTGGACTGAGTGCTGAAGCCCAAGCGTCGGGAACACTCACAGCATCCATCCATATTAAAATAGTTCTGCGACGCCCGCCTGCCTTGCCTGGCTATAACAGCGCGTTTCCCACTTATGATAGCACCGACAAATATCGCGGCCGGACTAGACGGGAGAGGCGACGCACGCTGCGTTTCCCTCTAGTTCGGCCGCGGTGTTCACGAGTACTTTTAACATGCGTTGGCATAGCGACCTTAGCCACGTTCTGCGTCCAGTCAACGACGTTCTTCTACCTGTCACACCACTTACTGTAATTGATCTCTCACCGTTCACTACTACAGCTGTCCAAAAGGCTTGTTTCATCATTGATCATCGACGTCAGATGTCGAGATGGAGATGCACCCCCGAGTGTCAACGTGGGTGCATCCACGTTAAACGGCGCTATAGGCACCCGACACCACTAGACGTTGTGAATGCTCTCTTAAATCTATGTATATTAAATATCCAACTACTTTTTTAAAGCCACGTTTTGCGTTCATGTTATACTGATTCCCATGACGAAGGTATAAACCACGTTTTTCAATATCATCGTGTACATACGTATGTGGGATTGTTGAATATGTTGTTTTGACTGTTCTGTTCTGTCTCGACTCTTATGCTAAGTTTTATATTGCGTGTGCTGCTGATTTATTATGCTTGAAAAATATGGACCCTGTATGTTCTACGTCAGCTCTACTAAGAACTTAGAAGTGGCCGGTGCCTTATTTTCGAGGGATCATCTCCTTTCATTATATCAATAAAATATTGCAGACCTGGGCAAGTCTACAAAAAGTGCACCGCTATGACATCCCGGTTTGTGGCGGCACAAAATTTGCATGCTTCTTCTAATAGGCGCGGTACTGTGGCGGTAAGAGAGGCCACAAACGTGGTGGTGGTAACCCCTAAACGAAGCCAACGCCAACAGCATATTGTTAGCAGCTGTGCCCAAACCTGCCGATCTGTTAGAGTTGATGAAGTGTATTTGATATAAATCACCGATAAGACTAAAACTACCGCATTTTACCTTATATTTTTGTTGCTATAATGCGGTCCAATGACACATTACAAGAGGCTGGATGGGGGAGTAGCGAGCACATTTCAGAAACGTCCTCGCTTTTTTACATGCTTCCAATGGACAAGCAATCCAAGGTCTGCTGCGTTCGGACTGTGCTTATTACAGTGGAGCGGCACGGAATCTCGTGTAAACAGCAATGTTAAAATTTGCTTTTTTTTTCGCATCCATGCACCGTTGACCAAGAAAGATATTGTGGCCACATTATGAAATCTTCCTTTGTATATGTGTTTTAGACATTTTTCAACTCAAATTTATTGTTTCACATGGTACCCAGACAGGACGCCCTCTTTTATTACTGTATTGAGCACGGAGGATTTCAGGGGGTCTTGCTGTCGTATGCTGTCGTATTGTTGTATGCTGCGATCGTATGCCATCGTCGTCGCTTGTCATAACGCAGGCAAAACCACATGTAGCATTGTCGTTTCTAGAGCGCGCTCGCCCCAAAGAGGAGCCTTGTTCCTTTTGCTCTTGGAGCGCCTTCATGATGATAGTAGATGCGGAGCACTTTAGAGGCCCGGGCTAACGCAGGCGACATCTCGCATGAAATTGAAAAAAAAAGGCGAAGCAAGCGATAAATAGACAGAGAAAGAAAGTGAAAAAAAATAGGGGGGGGGGGGAATAGCATTAAATAGAAACATAGTGAAAAAAAGCACGGAAAAATCTGAAAAATACAAAAAGAAAGAAAAGCAGTCAAAAAAAAGTAGAGAAAAATGAAGAGAAACAAACAAGGCTGCCCAACTCCACACGTCCTTCATGTCTGGCACCAATAGTGCGAAGCTGCCTTATTTTTTTAGGGTCATGTTACTCCTACCTTGCGTCAACATGACTTCTTTAGTATATAATTTCACGAGTATTTTGACTAATGTAGCCACTTTTCGTTTGTAAACTTTCATTAAACACCATCACTAAACGCACCATCCTGCACCGAAGGTATGTTAAAATGTATAAACCAGGTAATATTTGAAGAAATAAAATTACCAGCACCCGCAGCTCTATGAAAGTATAATACGGCAATACATTCACTATAAGCTTGGGCAAGAAAGAACGAGGATCAGAGTTTTCCTGTTCTATATTTTAGCCGCGCCATTATGTATACTACAACAAACATATCTGTTAGAAATTCAGGGTGAATAACGTACTCATTTTAATGTTGCTATGCACGCATGACATGCGATTTCATCGCTACATCTTTGGAGCATACAGTACGCTATGAACGTTGTAAAAACACGAAGGCCTCTTACTCCCCTGTAGTACTGGTTCATTGGGAGAACCGTTTCAACCCCATTTGCTCTATACAACAATATGACAAAATCAGAGTAAAAGATCCGTCGCAATCTTCGTATGTCAGGGTAGCACAATTACGAAGTCCTCTTAATTTGAACAGTAAAGCCCTGCATCAGTGAGAGGAATACCACAGTCCACCGGAAAGTCAAAACATGAGGCATGCGTTGGCGCTCGGGCAATCAGCGATTTGAATGACATACAGAAAGGGGCTAGGAAATTCCACAGTGAATGCGACAGGTTCTAATTGGCCTAAGTCAAACGAACGTCGCATATCGACTGTAAGCCATTATTTCTGTACAGTAATTAGGGCTGCAAGGTACGACGTCACTGGTGCATTATGCTGTGGCACAGAAAACAATCCGCAGGTTTGGCCTGGCAAGGATCGGGAGAAATATAAAAAAACAAAAAAACTACAACATTGCGTGTTCCACAGCGCATGCTATGTAGACAATGCTACACTTAACCATCTATTATGCATATATAGTGCATATTATGCATATATTATGATATATTAATTACAACAAAGGTCAATTATTTGATGAAACGTATGATAAAAGTCAGATGACAGCGTCTTACACTTTTCTGCTAACAGTAAACGCGTTGTTAAGCAGGGACTTTCTTCTCTCGTCTATGTTTGCAGGATATCAAGATAATTCAATGATTTTATACGCGTCCGCCAATTGTCCAGAGATATATGTCTTCCCTTCAACGTAAAGCTGTGATCTGGAATGACACTTCTAAATGAAGAGGTTACAACTGTTGAGCGAGTCCTGAAAACACTCCTAGGTTTGTGCAGTTATCGCTTCGCCAGAAATTATTCGGGATGTTTTTCTAGCATTCCAAGATTATTGTCATTATCATCACTTCACAGCCGACTAGATCACGCTGATCTGCTACTCCTTTTTAAGTTTGTTCCCGGTGTCACAACGTGCCCTAAAATGCTCAGTTTTACGAACTTTCGAATTGTGGCAGTTACCAGCTTTGCATTATACTTTGACTTTACAGGCATGGAAATGGCTTCATTTTGCGTTAGGCGAAGATAATTTTTGTCGCATCGCCAACCTTGAAACTTCCTTCTTGAATCAAAATCTTCAGGATCGTCAATCGTGGTCGGGATGTCGGGTTCGTACTTATCCGGAAACGCCCAGCTGAAATTGAGTGTAGCAACGAAAGGGAGAAAGAGCGCCACCAAAAACAATGGGCCAAATTTCGAGTACTTCTGAGAGTAGCAAGTGGAGATGCTAGGCAACTTCCACGGCTCTACCGCCTACCGTGGCTTCTGTAAGAATGGTTGTTGCGGATGAGTGTACATTGACATCTTGGGTGGACAAAGGGTCTCGTATTTCGGCAGTTGATTCGTAGCAAACTGCCTCGTACTGTACGCGTAGACACGACGAGTGGACATGGGGAGTTACTATTCCTTTTTACTGTGGGCATTGTAGCAACATGTTTAGGACTACATCTGGTACATGTTATCCCCGATCTTCTCATGTGTCTAAGGTCAAGTTTGTATTTAGTACTGATATGGAGTATTCATGCGGGCTTGTTGGTAAAAACTAAATATCTGAAAGCAGCGATACGACGGGACAAAGAAAGAAGCGACGGACGAAACACGGGCGCTTCTGTGTCCTGTCCTGGCGCTGTTTGGTGTTTGTTCCGTATAAATAGATTGTGTATTGTAAGAGCCCTTACAAAAATTTTTATTGAAAAAACATAGAGAAGTTATTGAGCAATGTCAACAGATGACGTTGAAAAAACATAACGGATCAATAGAAAAACCGTTGAGGAAGTTGTTGACGACCGTTGAAAATTGGCCCGCGACTTTCAATTGAAAGACCATAAAGCAAATCAATATAATCAATATTGATTTATCGTTGAGAAGGAAATGAACTGACAATTGCGAATACATTGCGAATCAATGAAAATACCGTTGAGGAGGCAGTTGTTGACCAGTATTGAAAATTGGCCCGCGACTTTCAATTGAAAGACCATAAAGCAAATCAATATAATCAATATTGATTTATCGTTGAGAGGAAATGAACTGACAATTGCGAATACATTGCGGATAAATGAAAATACCGTTGAGGCAGTTGTTGACCAGTATTGAAAATTGGCCCGCGACTTTCAATTGAAAAGCCATCAAGCAAATCAATATTCAGTTTTCGTTTAAAAAATGGTGAATGCCAAATTGACGTATTGTTGAGAGTGTTTTCACTTTCAACAGTGAAGGGTTATTGAAACATGGCTGAAACTACGAGCCTAACTGATATTATTCTTGCTTCGGGAGAATGGCCAAACATAAATGCAAGCACACGTGTACAGCAAGCCTAACTCAATAACCTTGGGCCTGCAGTACAGAAGTGCCCACATTTACATTTGCCCATTCTTTCAAAGCAACAATAATCTCAATTAGGCAACATAGCTTCAGATTCGTGCCAGCGGGAATAAAACATTTCAACATAATTAATGGTTACACTGCTTGTTTTCACATAGCGTAAGGTGCAGAAAAGATTATGTTAAAAGATTACTGAAATCTTTGTATTATATCTTCAAAGTCCATCGAAGCCAATACTATACACCAGTCTCCTCTACAAACAGATATTCATGCAGATCATAATTAGCACTGCACATGCCTCCCTCTACCCACTGAGGTAGTGTATGGAAGGTGCAAGCACCTGTGAGTTAACGACACCTTTCTTCACACTCGAGGTTACAACACCAATGCACAGGCAAAGCACAGCAATACATGAATATCGCCATGAATTTGTATTCTACTCAACTAGCATGTTTTAATGTATACTAGCCGAGTTTCGGTGAAACTTGGCAAAAAAATACAAGAAAACACAATTGTCTAAGTAAAATATTTATTTTTTAGCAAGCAATTTTTTTTGTTCAAATTTTTAAATATTTGCAGTTTGACATAGCAGAGTACTTCTCACTAATGTGCAAACCGCATCCGATATGACAAAATAATTTGAACACTATAGAAAGCACCATTGGAATTAATAAAAATAAAATCTTAGATGACTAGACGTACCAGAAACTAAAAATAGCATAACGCTGCAGGCGGGGCACGCCACTATGGGATGAAATGTACAGGAGTTAACAGGATTCATACTGGTTTTGAAGTCCAAATTGAAGAATTTTCAAGGATTCCTATTGAAGATTTTTGGAGGACACAAAGAAGCATCCCAAATACCAATTTTCTGCTCTAACAAAGTTTCCAAAACAATATGGGCAGCTTTATGCATTCAAAGTACGAAACTTCGATTCAACCAATAAAAACCTAGAGGCAGTGAAGCCAAGGAAGGTATAGTGGTCTCTACCTGTTCACATCAGTTCCTAACGTGCACAAAACTTCACGGCCTTACGCAGCTACTAGGACATCTTTCATATTAGATAAGTCATTTTGTTCAGTTCCTATATTTCACTTTTTCAGTATTTAGGAAACTGTTGTTTTATGAAAGTGACGTACATACGACGCTTCTACTTTTTCGGATTACTGACCGGCTAAACAATGAAATGGCAATGACCGCTTCAAAAATTTTTTCCCCATTTTCACAATTTCGTTGAATACATGTTTACAGTCATCACGCTTCTCCTGTTTTTGAAGTTTGATAGGGATTGAGTCAAATGTGAATTGGACTTCTGTCAGTAGAGCAAGCAACTTAGCAAATACCCTCTAGGTATAAAGTCAAGGTCTTCATATACACAAAAGAGGAATAGAAAGCATTACATGGTAGCCAATCACTAAGCCTGTGCAGCAATGCCTGCAGCTTTAGTCTGAAGTACTTGCTTTCTAGCACAGAGCATAAGCGCTTTTTTTTTCAAGTTTGCTTGCATAGGACAGTGGATGTTTGTTGAGCTAGATCTATCACACGACCGAGACCTAGCCATAGAATGGGAGAAATCAGCACAAGCGCTGGAAATGAAGTCGATTCCTAAGAAGCCAAGTCGAGAGAAAGGGGGGGGAGAAGGCGGACCAGCAGGTGCGGAATTGAAATGGACGATAGGTCAACCGATGATGCAAGCAGGGGAAACACAGTAGCAAAGACATCACGGAGCACGACATGTTCCCTCAGTTTGCTGGACGAATGTTTACCGACCATAGAAAGCAAGTAGTATAGTCAATATTAGATACCACATGCCAAGAAATTCCAAAGGTTTTCAAAGAAAGAAACCAATTCCAGGTTTCTCAAGGGCCCTGAAAATGTACTCTCCAATTTCAAGGGTTTTCAATCGTTTAGAGGACCTGCATGCACACTCAGTAAGGAGCAGATCACAATTTAACGTGGAATGTGTGCGCTATGAATACCACCAAAATACATGATTGCCTAAGCTTTATCAGGAGCTCACTTAATGTAACTGTGCATAAACATAAACATTACAATATTGCAACGCTTGACTAGTGAATGCAATTGGTGTTAAATTAGCATAATGTGATCCTTCATTTACTTGCACATTATAAAAACACAGTCATTCACTGTTAGTTGCACCATCCATCTTCGGCTGTTCGGGCGACTTCGGTTCCCTCGACAGAAGAGGTGCCAGGGTGTTCTTTACATTCGTCCCGGGTGATTTGCGACAGACGAAGCCTGCGAAAGAAGGACAGGGCACTTATAACTAAAACTTCCAGAAGAAAAATATAATATAGTACGCACAGGTCATAATGAAATTCTTTCATTAGTTCTGTGTGGGTGTAGCTGCAGTAAAGGCTGGGACCGAGCTAGTTGGTATCGTGATATTTTGAAAGCAGTGAGCACACGAAGACAAGGACAGAGAAAAAAATGACACACAGAGCACTACTTCCAACTAATATTGATTGCAACAAAGAAATATACCCAGCCAAAAAATGAACAAACACAGGAAACGGTGAAGGAGACAGGAAAGCAGCTAGACAACCAAACGTAGTCAAGCCGTTTTCCTGTCTTCTTCGCCGTTTCCTATGTTCGTTAATTTTTTGGCGAATTATATTTCCTTCATGCAATGCACCAACTAGCCCAATGACGAGTGTTATTAGAACATTTATTGCAACCCAAGCACGCCATATATATGCAGTTTCTTTGCTCATCTCGTGGTACCACGCATGCTCAAGAACAAGACTCGCATTGTTTCTTCGCTAAAGATTCGTTGCTGTTCCTGTGCGCAGTTGATGCCTTTAATCTTTAGCGACAGCTGTGTTCTTGAGTACGCATGTTACCACGACATGAGCAAAGAAACTGCACATACGTATTGTCATAAATATTAGATGGAAGTAGTGCTCTATGCTTGATTTTTTCACTCTCCTTGTCTTCACGCACTCACTGCTTTCAAAATAACTGCAGTGCATCACCAGCATTGTGCATTCCTCAGTAAAGAATGCAAAAGACGGCAAGAACAAAAAGTACGCTGTGCAAGAACTTTATGAGCACCTTCAAACCCAAAGGTGCGAACCATACTTTGCCATTTTAGCTGCAACATATTTTCCAGCTATCAGTGATGCTACCGAGCTCTTCTGATTTGGAGCAATTTTT
Organism: Rhipicephalus appendiculatus; assembly: GCA_030522465.1. Classification (NCBI taxonomy): domain Eukaryota; kingdom Metazoa; phylum Arthropoda; class Arachnida; order Ixodida; family Ixodidae; genus Rhipicephalus; species Rhipicephalus appendiculatus. Next base: position 70,397 of record JALIZH010016510.1, on the reverse strand, counting down.
GGAGCAGCAAAAGTTTCATTTTGGAGCACTTTGGAGCAGCAAAATTTCCATTTTGGAGCACTTTGGAGCGGGTAATTTAGCATATGGGAGCACTCTGGAGCAACTAACATCCTAGAGTAGACTGGAGAAGCAAGTTGCATTTACATTCAAGGACCTGAATAATTATTTTGGGGCTGTTGTGAAGAGCTAGAAATATTTCGATTCATTGCAAATCTCAAGGAACCAATCATCTCAGGAACACTCTCTATTTCACTCGATGATGCAGAAATGAGGGCGTCATGCGGTTGAGCATTTTGGGACAACTTGTTCAGCGATTATTTTCGTAGCATATAAACACAATACCGGTTCAATAAAATCGTACTTTATGAAATAACATTCTAAATACATGTATGTGGTAATCAGCAGACATTGTAGACAATCGCTGTGACCAGGCCCGTAGCCAGGAATTTTTTTCGGGGGGGGGGGGGGAGGCACCTGTTGAAAACCCCGAAAAACACCTATTTTCATCATGCATTCTCGGTAAAACACCCCCACCATTCGAAATTCTGGGGGGGCTAGCTCCCCCCCCCTCTGGCTACGGGCCTGGCTGCGACGTACAACAATGCCTCAACGCTAAAGACTCACACTGTCCCAAATGCATTGCCCTAAGACGACTCCAAGCAGAAAGAGAGGTTCTTTTTCTTCACGATCGATTATATTGCTGGGCGTAACATGATGTCACTTAGATAGCCTCATAAAGCCAACCTCCTCCGACACTCCTTTCCCTCTCTCTGAGGCCTGGAGCAAGAGCATTCTCACAGTGCTTCTGGACTATCGTTTGCACATGCGCAGGATTGCCTGGATATGGAGATTCGCTTCAATCGAGCTTCCGCGAAGTGTCAGAAAGTTCGTTCAACGGTGGACTGCATGATTTAACAAACTTCGTTGTCCATTTGCTGTGAGGTTGTATATGGCTAGGGAATTCTGTTTGTACACCGAAAACCCCCTATAGTGCCCTCTAGAAAACAGGGCAAAAAAAAAGGAAAAAAAATAAAACTCACAGGGAAGGTCCATTCATCTAAGACGACTCAAAGGCGAGAGCCATTTTGTTTTTATTGCGACAGCAATTATATGGACATTCTCGACTTTTGCCACTGCCGTCATATTTTGTGTAATGTTCAAATCGATAACATCCCCCCCCGTGCATCGTATGTTTTACACTCGGGTAAAAGCGCGCGAGCGGGGCCGACGAACGTGGCTGAAGCAGAGATAAAGAGAGCCGGCCTATCTCCGTTGCACGGAGGCCGCATCCGATAACATCACCGCGCGCGCCAGGCCTGCCATCGATTGCTACTCAAGCAGACAGGAACGCCCCACCCGTCTTCAAAGAGCATGAAATAACGCAAAGGTAGGGGCGGTGGGGGGGGTGTTGTGTCGCTAGAGCAGCAACACTAAACTTTGACTTTAAGGGCGCGGTCGCGATCGCTGGCGCGCGCTGTTTCGGCAGGCATCACAGACGGCTCGTATACCCGTCTACGTGTTGTGCTCTCAACGCGTACAGACTGTGCGAAAACGCTTCTCTCCCTGGAGCGGCCACTGATCCTTGATCCGCAAGGCGGCAATACCATCGCCGCGCCATTTTGGAGGTCCGTGCATACGCGCCGTTCGTGCTGCACGTACATCGGCGTGCAAGAGGTGTTCCGGAGGTCTCTAGTCATCCAAGTCGCCGTGCGGGTCTCGAACACAGCGCGTGCAGAAAGCTTTTCGCGCATGCGGCGAGTGTGCGGACCTTCAAAATGGCGACCCCGCCGCTAGCGCTTCTCGCGGATGACGTCAAGCCTTACTTCGTATAACAATACAATTTGTTGGTATCGCATTCACTGCTTCGAGCTTAAGCGAAACTAACAAATTGTACTATTACAAGAAGCAAGGCCAGCAGCTCTTTTGGACCCGATCTCGCGTAACTAAACAGAACGCTGGTTAATGGGAATATGGCCACTCCAGGTGCCGAAGCGGTTTTCATGCTGTCAGTTCTTTAAACACGAAGTAAGCGTAGAGAGCACAGCAAGATTACGAGCAGTCTCACCATGCCTCGAGATAGCGCGCACCAGCGACTGCGCCCTACGAGAGACGCAGCCTACCGCCCCCCCAGAACGAAGCAATGAATGCGATTTCCACAAAAATAATTACAGCGCGAACACCCGGCACGTTCACACACGCACACACGCAGGCACCAAACACGCACCTGGGTGTGTGGGCGTGTGTGAATGTGCCGTGTGTTTGTGCTCTAATTATTTTTTTTTTGGAAATCGCCAACCAACTAGCCCAACAACGAGTTCTTTTACTGTGAATGCGATACCGTGATTTTATAATTTTTTTTAACCATCAGCTATTGATCCTAGAAAGCGGGGGTCGGAGGTGTAACATTGTAGCTATTCCTATGGTGTTCCCAGATTTCATTCCGCAATGCCCAGAAATAGACGTGACAAACATTCTGGCGGCACGCGTGCAGTTATTAGTGAAAATTGCTTTATTTACGTGCAGTGCGACTCTGGAAACGAGCTATCAGCAGCGTTTCTGGAAAGGACAACGTCCGCCGATGAATCGCCGCCACACTTACATGCTACCGATTCGCCAAAACGTCACGAGCCACTGCGGAGAGCATGTTTTCCCATTGGGCCGACTTGCACGACAGAAGCTGCATCGGCACCGCGCATAGGATCGTGAATTACTTGGGACGCACGCGCGACCACTGTTTATTCAGCGGAATAATTCTTAGCACGTGGTTGTGACTTTGGCCGCCCCGAGAACACGCTGCCAGGGGCGTAGCCACAAATTTTTTTCGGGGGGGGGGGGGGCACCTGCTTGATTTCGGGGGTGGCACCTCCTTGAAATGGTCATTTTTCACTATGTATGCCATGGCGAAAACAAATTTCGGGGGGGGGGGGGGGGGGGGCACGTGCCCGGTGTGCCACCCCTGGCTACGCCACTGCACGCTGCACGTTTTTATGCGCCGGCGTGGCTATTGCTGGTGATATACCCCCCTTCCCCCCCCCCCAAATCCGAGACTTTGGCGCAGTTTGGCGCAATTTCCGTTGATATTATCAGGATGGCGCAGCAAATCTGATTTGGCGCACTTTGGCGCAGTTGGCGCAGGAGTGGAATCACTGAGCTATACATATAACAGAAATCAAAAGAGACAGGGCAGAGCTCTTGCCTTCAACTGGTGAAATTCATTCACAAATGCAAGTTATCCCCTATGGGCTAACAAATGCTCCAACAAGTGTGCTAGAAATGAACATGCAAGCAGGTCAGCAAAAACTTTCACTGACGACAGAAGTCAGCCGGTAAGGTTCTTAGTAAAATATGCTACTTCTCGCCCTGCGGGTTCACAAATGATACAATTATATTTTTCAACCAGCCATGAAACTGCAGCAATCTTCTTGCCAATCTGTCAAGTGAGCAGTCAGAGCCCACATGTCCAGTTAAAAACATGGGTTACATTTTTAATTTTAACAGTCCACCAATAGGATGCATTGCTCGGTGCTTTTACTTGCACATACAGTGGCTTCCTTGCACGTGTCATTGTTTAAATTTCGTCAGCTGAATCCTAGTGCTCTCTGGCAGTTGAGCTGCCCAAAAAGACTGAGCTGCCTCTGCCCTTCACTCTTCCCTTTTCTGTTCAGCAAACTAGCCCAACTATTATTTAACTTTGCCTACTGAGTAACAATATGTTTAGTAAGAAAAGTTACAAAAACTACAAGGCATTTTGTTGGAGTCACGTGCTATGTGACGTCAACAGGCAGAAAAAAGAGTGTTCCACACTCGCCGTCATGGCTACTAGCGTCACTGACTGACGCTCCCATGTTTAATGCACATATATAGCCCATAAAGTGGACGGGGGATGGCCGCCATAGTAGCTCCGTTGGCAGAGCATCAGACGCATTATTCAAAGGTTGCAGGTTCAGTCCCTGCCCGCGGCAAGTTATCCTTTCGTCTACTTTTTCTTTCTTCACATTGTCCGCCTCGGTGGATCAGTGGCTAGGGTGCTCGGCTGCTGACCCGAAGGTCGCGGGTTCGATCCCGGCCGCGGCGGTCGCATTTCGATGGAGGCGAAATGGTAGAGGCCCGTGTACTGTGCGATGTCAGTGGACGTTAAAGAACACCAGATGGTCAAAATTTCCGGAGTCCTCCACTACGGCGTCTCTCATAATCATATCGTGGTTTTGGGACGTTAAACCCCAGATATTATTATCTTTCTTCACATTAACATTACATTTACTACTAATAACACCCCCTATACTTTCCTTGGCATTATTGTCTGTTAGTTCTCATTAATGTTGTGTCTAACAAACAAAAGCAAACCCTTAAAATTTCCACTTCTTAAAGACTTCAAGGCATTTTAAATAATTTTGTCACTTTACCCAAGTGAGATGCGAATAGCAGTAGAAAATTCGTATTGTGCAGCATATTTTTATTGCTCCTAAATGAAACTCTACCACGTCACAAGAATTAAGGGTAGCTTCATTTTATTTGTATTGTAAACACTAAGATGCTGGTAAGTGCATTTTGCATGTCATAATTACTGTTCATAAGCTTCTCTACAAAAAAAATGTAATACCACTGCTGACAGCAAAGTGCGTTTTCAAGCTTAGGACATCATTTTACTTTGGTTTTAGTGCAGTTGTGCAAGCTGGTTACAATAAAGCCTGCACAATAAACACAACAGCTATAAGGAATGTTATGTCTTAAAAATGGCATATCCACTGTGGGATATATTTGCGAGAATATTAATCTTTTTTTTATAACTATAAACCCACACTTACTAACAAGCAGTCTACAACAGCCAAATGCTCCTTAAAGTAAGAAATCACAAAAGAGTTGAACAGCTTCACAGTGGGATTCTAAGATACATGTCACGGTTTGTAAGAAGCAAAAGATAGCAAGCACCGAACGCCAACTCAGAGCTGTTTGATTTAGTCAGCATGTTGAAAAATGTTATACATGTTTTCATTAACTAAGCAGCGAAGGTGATTGATGGTGTTTTATAAATGGCCAAGGTGCTTAGCGGCAAACAAGCACCGAACATCAAATGTAAATATAAGGGCACCACCGATCACACAAGTGGACACTGAATAACTCATCTAGCATACAATATAGTATTATCACAGTGAAGGTTTTAATGGCAGACAGGACAATGTTAACCACCAAACTAAACATTAGCAGATCAATGTAAAAATGAATATGGAAGTTACTGGGCACTACAGGGCAAGGAGCGTGCATGCAAAGATTTGCTTCATAAAGATAGATTCACAATAAATGCAGAAATGAAGTATGGTGAAGATCTAGAGGCACACTGTATGCAAGTCTGGCGAGAAGATAGTCAGCATGTCATCAATAGACATGGCAGCAAGAGTATCATTACTCAACGATAAGACACTTGATGTGTCCCTTGTTTCCTTTCCTCTGTGAAAATTACTTTTTGAAACTGGAATATGTGGCAGGGTTTTACTAATAACCTCCAATCGGTAGTCAGCACTCTGTCCGTGCTCCACCAGTCTTGCTCTTCATTAATTTTTTGTGCTGTTTCACACATAAAGGTAAAGAATAATAATTGGATGCCATAGTCCGCTGCCAGTTCATTTGTGCAACTTGGTTAGGGCAAATACAATGCCCAAGACGGCACCACTCCACTGCACAAGCATGCATACCTTACAACTTTTACCAAGGCTTTACTTCATCATGAAACTCTGAAAATCACTTTAATTCTGCCGTGCATAGACGTTTGCTCAGTCAGACATCTTGCTATGGCGCAGTGCAGGTAGTTGACACTTCATTTCTGAATATTAGTCTTGATCCAAGGTGTCTCTTCTATAATCTTTTCAACTCAAAGCATCCAGTACATTGTACCACAAACATGTACTACACGGCCAAGTGGAACATGTATATGACGTGCACTTGCTATTACGTGTTTCCTGTCTTGGCGTTGCTCACAATATGGGTGGAATAAGTTTATCATTTGAAAAAATCTTATCTGCCTATTTGCAGTGATGGAAACAAATGCGTACCATTTAATATGGCCTTGTCCAGACTTGCAGGAATAATGCTCCCCTCTTTTACAGCAAGTTGTCCACCACTTCAGTCCCTTGAACAGCCGTCTGTGCTGGGAACATGCACAACAGATACCACAAAAAGTTCCATAAATTTGCGCACAAAAGAGGCCTTACAGTACACAAGTAGTAAATATTAAACACGATGGCTTGACATAAGCATATGTTTATATACCAATATTGTCCTCGAAAATGGGCCCAGGATGCATTAAGAACAAGTATTAGAGGAGGAATGGCTCACTGCAAACAATTGTAATAATGCATTAGGTGTTGAACTTTCCTGCCCTTGTCTAACAAAAAAGGATGAAATATACAGCTTGCCATATAGATCAATTGAACACAAGAAAACTTCAGCAGCACCCCTAATAAATGAATACATCTATGATAAATGTGCAATTTCTGTTCAATTTAATGAGCCCTTGATTCAAACCCCTTTTGTTCTTTCATAGCGAGGGCCTCGTGCCAGCAAGCTTGATGCCCTCAGGTAGCATTTGAGCATGTATTGGTCAGCTACCAGTTCGCAAGGAGATCCCGTGCTACGCGATACCAGCATGGCTGTGAATGCTGGTGTGGCACTGCCGGGATTACACACACAGAGGTGCCCACTGGGTGGATGAGAGAGCGACTTTGTGGTAGCTAAAGCGATGGAGTATCAGATGCAATACTTTGTTGTAGGTTCAGGCCCTGGCAGCAGTATGTTGTGTTTTTGTCCACATTAATTCCTCTTAATTTATGTCATAATTACAACACTACATTTAAAAACTACGAATGATCTCCCCTATGCCTCCCTTGGCTTCATCAGGTTGTGTCTAACAAAGAAAATAAGCCCTTGATTTATTCCCTTTCTTTTGTTTGTTCAATTTCTCAGTGCTTTAAGCCTGCCAGAGCACAAATCGCATACCGCGTTCTCTGATAACTAGATAAACAAAGCAGCATTGTTGCCAGTTTCACGGAATCCTACACCTTAGTACTGAATTGTGCAAATAACAGCTCCATTTAAATTCCTCCTTCTTTATCAAAGCACCAAGGAAAACAAAAACTGTACAGTACAACACAATCAAGTAGTGTTTCAATGCACCAGCACAGCCTAAACCATTTGGGATAAGAAACTGTTGCAACAGTGCTACTTCACTGTTACAAGAATTTGTGTTTGAACAGAAAGAAAATATGAAATGACAAGATAAATGTCTGGCCCAATTTTTTTTTTCAAATACAGCAACAAGCAGAGCATGCACTTGCTTAATAAGCGTAACTTGAACTGACACTAACCATCAATAACTTGTTAACTACTTTTAATTACTGACTTGAGTGCAACTATACCAAGTTTTTTTTCAAATGTCGTCATGTGTAGTTCAGAGGCGCCACGATGCCGGCACGCCGGGCGCTCCTAGCTCCGACATCACCCATAAAATTCGAAGTTGAACATCTCGGATTACATGCAACGTTCGTGATTTCAAAGAAAAAAAAGGTTGGCATGCCATAACCTGGACGCAATATATCGGTCTAACATCAACCACTTCCCTCATGTCATTAATTGAAAAGTGGAGAAACGGTTAGCTGCGTCAATGTAACTTTGCTTGCGGCAAAGAATTTACGCCTCGACTTAAGAGTTCCTGTGCGAAAATTGCAGGAGCCCGACTGTCATACAACGTTTATAAAAAATCTGTCATGTCCAAAAAAAAAAAACACGCTACATGCACACTGTGCGACTTCCCATTAAATCAGTTTACAGTTGTCTGTGTGCAGGGGCGTAGCCAGAAATTTTTTTTCAGGGGGGAGGGGGGGCTCCTTGAAATGGTATTTTCGCTCTGTAAGTCATGGCGAAAAAAAATTTCGATGGGGGCACGGGCCCGGTGTGCCACCCCCTGGTTACGCCACTGTATGTGTGGTACTTCCTGTTACTACTTGTATCTACAGCGCGATTCACACAAATGCACGGCTTCCAGTGGACTTCTTGTACACATCTAAGTGCTACGAGCAGCGACCTTGCGCAGCCAGATTATTATATTATCCAATGCACAACCGTGCTAATTATTTGCAAAAGCGACGCAGCACGGAAGACGGCAATGCAACCTGAGGCATGCTCTGAGCAGCGGAGCGTATGCATGACAGTATTGTGTCATTCTATCTGCGTCCCCGTCTACCTTTGCACGTTAGTTCATTATACCCATGCTTATTGAACTATAAAGTCAAGTGCATGTGGAACTAGTACGTTTAGAAGCAGACCCACTTTTACGGCGACAAGGCATTGTACAAGCCGCTTCAGGCGACGATCTCGCACTGCACACAACCAAGGAATAACGGCTCAGCAACACAAGGCTTGCATGACAAGAGCACAGAATCGCTAATGGAAAGTGCATTCGTCGGCTTGTTTACAGCTGCAATCAACGCATACGGCAACACACACGGCCAAGCACAGAAAGCAAAGATGTTAGCGCAATGCATACTTCCGTATCAGGCCCTTTATCTTGCACAGCGGGGTAACTCGCCGCCCGAGCACTCTTCCCTGCATAAAAGTCGTCACGCAGTAATGTAACTCAGTTACCCGATTTGACAACATTCTTGAACTCACCGAAGTGTGGTATCCGCTGGTGTGAGTCTCGTCAAAAGTCGCGCTTGTGATCCCGTTCTGACAAAGCTGGCTGCACGTCTGGCTGCACGTCCGTTGTTTGGGCCCACGACGACGCATCGCCGCCGTAGATTCCGTGTCAAACAACAACCCGAACCACCCGTACGCACCGACACGCAATGTAAGCAGTACTACGTGTCCATTCAACGACGATAACCACGCGTAATGTTGATAAACACGGTAAAAGTACGTACGCGAAGCAAACTTTGTTCGCAGCGAGAGCGTTCGAGTCCGGGCAAGTCTTAAACGTCACCGCGCCGACTGCGCTTGCGCGCTCTCCGGTTTGAACTGATTGGCTCTCGCTCAGCGGGCGCGCGATTTGAACTGCGTTGGCCTGGCTTAGCCTGGCAGCGCTCTCCTCCGTCCTTCGGCTACACCTTTCTGTTATGGCTAGAGTCAACGTTTCTTGGCTAGAGTACAGCTCTCCTACAGTGGCGTTATCGCAAACCGAAATGAGTTTTTTGGAGGCGGGGTAGACAGATGCCATGACAGATGCTCTTTGGCTTTTGTGTTTTGTTTTTTGTTATACCTTGTTGCTGCCTATCTAGTGTTAAGACGTTAAAACTGTTTACCGATCGCTGTTTTTTTTTATCGTTTCTTCTTGCCTTCGCGCATGTTGGCAAGATTCGCACGTGGCGGCGATGGCGCAGTTCGTTTAGGTCACTTCATTTTGTTTTCTTTTTATGCTTCTTCTAATAAACCTTCTAGTTGCGAGTAAGCGTTGTGTCCACTTCGTCCTGTCCTTTGGGCTTCTTTAAATAATATGGAACCATACCAACGACCCAGATGTCGACCATGCTAGAGTCTATTCACGGCCTCTTAGATCGCGCCGACGTGCAATCTCGGAGGCCATGCCTTGTTCCCCACTTCTTTCTCGCACGCGCGCCTTTTGTACGATCGGGTGTCAGCAACCGCGTCAGCTCGGTTCTTAATACTACTACTGCGCTTTTGTTGTTTAAACATATGCAGCATCTGTACACGAGGGGTGCGTTTTAATTACTGCTAGCAGTAACAACTGTTGTCCTTACGGCTGGCTAAAAGTGTGCGTCCATGCGTGTGTAAAACAAAGGCACGTAGAAAACCCGCACCTTTTGACAAGTGTTCGCAGTACCAGTTAATACCTCTTCGTATTGAGCAACGAATCAATTTCACCATCAATTCCTCGCCCTTAGTCGCCCTAAGCGTGACGCATTGATGATGATTCAGCTGCAACTTCTTTCGTATTGATGTACTTTGTTAGCCTTAATTGATATATTTCAAGTGGCACACGTAAGGAAGTTCGTATACATACTATGAATTTCAAATCTCCCGCTGAAACATTATTTAAAAGTACATTGCATGTCGTCGTAATAAAAGCAGGAGAAAACTTTTATAGAAGGGCAACAGCTAATCGAAAAAATATGGTTTACCAAACTTCGTTTCTGGGCATGGGCGTCGGCAGGGGTGTGCAAAAGGGGCACTTGCCCCCCCTCAAGCCTCACCAGCACTTGCTCTCACCCAAGGTACACCAATGCTGTCCCCCTCCCCCAGGCGCGATGCAACACTGGTTTGCACCCCCCAAGAGAAAATCCTGCCGATGACTATGTTTCTGGGCAAGTTCGTTTACATTTGAATAGAAAGCCAATATACTCAATAGTAACCGCAATAAAAATACTGAATTCTTCTACTTATGTCTTGAAAAAAAAAAAAAAAAGCTGTTGTCCTGTGTTCAATGCGATTGTTGTTCCGCTTCGAAATCGCGCTTTGCAGTTTTCCACGAAATACGTTGCCCTTGGCATCAGGGGCGTAGCCAGAAATTTTTTCGGGGGAGGGGGGGGGGCACCTCCTTGATTTCGGAGGGGGCACCTGCCTGCAATGGTCATTTTTAGCTCTGCATGCCATGGCGAAAAAAAATTTCGGGGGGGCACGTGTCCCGTGTGCCACGCCCTGGCTACGTCACTGCTTGGCATTGAAGAAACAAAGGCGGAACGGGCACACAGTGCTTGCAAGGATTTTATTCTCTTTTGCGAGTTACTGTGTTCGTTAAGTATCCGATCTATAAATACAAGACAATATTTACAAGTTTCCGATGGGTTTTTGTAGCATCTTTGCTCCCAGAGAAGTCAGAGTCAAAGAACCCGCGCATACACAAAAACTGTTCTCGGAGTGGTAAATAACGATGAAAGAGAACGCCACGCACACCATCGGCGTACGTGACCAAAGGGGGGAGGAAGGGGGGGGGGGGGGCTGTTCAACACCCCCCAGAATTATTTACCGTTGCATCCCTATATAAACACACGCATGACAAGGGCAGTTGAACCCATCCCCAATGCCCCCCCCCCCCCCCAAAAAAAAAAAAAAAAACTTACGCTCCTGACGCACGCCATATAGAATTTGAGAATGTGCAAACCACGCCTGCACGCCCAACCTATCTCTATTTATCAGTCGTAGCGCGAGGTACAGGCTTCACAAGAAAGGGTCGGTCGAGAAGAGAGAACCATGAAGAATGTTTGTGAAAGAAACGTGGAGTTTCAAAGGTAATTGTGGGAGGAAGTTCTGCAGGTCCGGTGCACATATAGTTGGAGGAATGAAAGGGCGCCCTTACGAAAATTGCCTGTATTATATACTAGTTTGTGACCATTTTGGCCGCGGCACGGCCTTCGTCAGTACCAGAACTTTCACGAATGCTGGACCACCACCGAATTGTCCAACCAATGCGCGAGTGCATGCGTGCGTGCGTGCGTGCCTGCGTGTGCATGTGTGTGTGTGTTTGTTCGTGCGTGCGTGTGCGTGTGTGTATCCTGGACGGACCTACAGTATCGAAATTTGTGAGATGGCACGGAGTGAAATTAATGGGGCTTACCAGAGGTCAATGGCACGGGAACTACATTAAGTCGCACGATAGTTGCATCGGCAGTCAATAATTCCTGGATGGTATTTCGACATAACTGCGTCAATGGCATTTTTATTGGAAACTACTCAACAGAAATATTGCTGACGAAATAGTTCCTCAATGGCATTTCGATAGAAATGAGTCAATAAAATTTTTATTGCAAAATGCTCAACAGAAATATTGTTGACGAAATATTTCCTCAATGGTATTTCCATAGAAATGAGTCAATGAAATTTTTATTGCAAAGTGCTCAACAGAAATGTTGTTGACGAAGTATTTCCTCAATGGTATTTTGATAGAAATGAGTCAATGAAATTTTTATTGCAAAGTGCTCAACAGAAATATTGTTGAGGAAATATTCCCTCAATGGTATTTCTATTGAAATGAGTCAATCAAACTTTTATTGCGAACTGCTCAACAGAAATTTTGTGGACGAAGTATTGAAGCAAGTCAATGAGTATTGCGGAACCATGGATAATCAATGAAGTCAATAATTCGATCACAATCCGGCAATGGAAAATCAAGAGTCATTTTCATAAGGGAGCGCTTGAGAGACTATAAAGTTCCTCGCCGAGGAGTCCTGTGCCCGAACAAGATATTTCTTTTCTCTCTCTCTCTCTCTCTATATATATATATATATATATATATATATATATATATATATATATGAGAACTAACAGACAAAGATGCCAAGGAAAGTATAGGGGAAGCTATTAGAAGTAATTGTAAATGTGAAGAAAGGAAAGTGGACGCGTTAGAGCATCGGACGCGTTATTCGAAGGTCGCAGGTTCGGATCCTGCCGGTGGCAAGTTACCTTTTCGTCCACTTTCCTTTCTTCACATTTACAATTACTTCTAATGCTTCCCCTATACTTTCCTTGGCATCTTTGTCTGTTAGATCTCATTAATACTGTGTTTAACAAAGCAAACGAGCCCTTAAGTTTACAATTCCTTCCTTTATATATATATATATATATATATATATATATATATATATATATATATATATATATATATATATATATAAACGGACAAATAGACAGACAGGCAACGATCTGTTGCACTAGGTATTCCTGAAGAATGCATTATTTGTCTAATTAAAAACGCGTTCTTACTATATTGTCACGTGGTCGTGGCGTTGCAGAAGGCAGCAACAGGCGGCTCTGATAGTCTCGCACAGGTCGTTGGTTCCCAGCACTTGAACATCGTCATAGCTCGTTGTGACCATGCGGTGGTTGTATTGCCGGGTCAAGATTTCTAGCTCCTTTTCTATTGTTTTGACCTCCGAAACAAATTCCGATACCGTCTTCGCTGGTCCGGCGAAAAGGTTTTTAAATGCGAAGGATCTCTTAGCGAACTTCCGCGACTTTGAGCGTATCTATATGTATCTATCTAGCCGCCTACGACTTTGTGCTCTCCTGAACGTATCGCTAAAGGGATGTATACCAAAATTGGTACGGCATAACATGACTGTATGACGAACATAAAATGTCATATCATAAAAATCATCACATACGGCATGGTTCACATGTCATCGACTTGATGCTCTTGCGGCGGTTTCCTTAACTTCATATATAAGAAACATTGCTATGACGCGACATTTCTGTATGGCTAACGTAAATGACGGATGGTAATATGAAAAGCATGACATGCATGTCATGTATCGCACGACATATATGTCATGCTCATGGTGCGTTCGCTGTTGTTTCGCTAGCTTGATGCGTACCAAAATTGGTGTGGCGTGACGTGACTGTATGACGAACGTAAATGCCAGGTCCTAACATGCAAATCATGACTTCCATTTCATGTACATCATGAGTAGCTCCTTGGTGGCTGCTTCGCATTACATCGTTTCCCACAATGCGTGGGATCAGCCGTTTCTTTTTTCTTTACCAGGAAGCGACCGTTTGTTTCTTTCTCGGGCATGGCGGGGTCGGCATGGCGCAATAAGCGAGTGATTTCTTCAGAGCATGTACATCCGAATGTGCTCGTTGACGAGTCGCAATGATGTCTCCAGAAAGGCTTTCGGCATTTCTTTCCGGACGACATTTCTACAGATGTTCAGAATCCGGTTGGCAAGAGGTCCCTTGATGTTAGCGTGAGCTCTCAACTCACAAACCAGGTCATTGTGCCATCTTCAAGGGTGAAATAAACGTGGCGAAGTTTTTCGTCGTAGTCACACTTGTTGAACGTCGCGACCCGGTCGTATGCCTCCAGCGCGCTTTCCAGATCGACACATGGTAATCCGCGAAAAGTCGGCGGCTCCCTGGATGGATGCATGACGACCGTCAGAGTCAACATTAGGGTCGTCATTGTGGCTGTTGTCTTCTTCGTTGTGCTCCTGGTCTTATCCGGTAAGGGAACGTATTCTGTTTGAAGGTCTCGCTGCCGGCGGCTAGCTGGCTGGTCGAAGTTTGTGTCGATGTCCTGTAGACGGCGTGAGCTTGGCTAAGGGCTGTAGGGGGGCCTTTGGTACATGGACCGGGAAATACCTCCACACGTCACGTATTCTTGATGAAGGCAGCAGTCAGCGTGTTGAAGACGAAACTTTAATAGGGCAAACTATAAGCAACGAACGCTGTACACTGATGGCAGCCAACAAGGCGCTGGCCATCGATTAACTCATCTACGGTGAGGTGTGTCGGCATTTATACGTGCAGCATCGAGCATTCCAGCCTTATCGCTGGTTCTCGCTTAAGCTGTCGAGTAAACTAGACAATTTGTGTCGTGCAGGATTCATAACGGAATGATCTCAGACAATCGCTAATCTTCTTAAATGTAGCAGTGTGGTCTGCGCGAAGCGTCGCTAACAGTTTTGCAGGTGAAATTCGAATAAATCAAACTGAAACACGCCTGGCAACGTGATGGTGTTCATGGCGTTAAACACTCTGCATGTTCCAGGCATTTCGCAGTTTATCTAAAAGAGGATTCTGTGAGAGAGTGTGAACATAGTTATATTACATGTCGCTTCATGACACTAAATTGTGTAGTGAAGGTTTACGAATAACACATTCGCCAAACTGAGTGACCGAGCTTGGTTCTTAGCAGGGCACAATTAACCCTCACGAGCACATAGGGGATGGGCTGTTATTCGTCGATCAAGTTATTTTTCTCCTACGGCATCATACAAAAGCCTGGCCACCCCCTTCCTCATGCGGTAACAAGGACTTTGGTCTTGGTGGCGTCTGCATCCAGCCGGTCTGCCCAAAGTTGGCCATCCGGGCACGCACTGAGCAGCATAGCCTCCCACTTCTCTGGCCTGGTTATCCTAAATGTGGGTTTGGCGCTGTGTTTGACGGGGTGTGTCGCTGCGAGACATGTCCAGATAATGTGGTCGAGGTTGGCGAGAGCCACCCGCAAGCCTTGCATTAGGTTACTGAAAAATCTGAGTACATCTGACAATAGAGCTTGAGTGTGGGAAATGTTCGTGTTTGTAAAAATCTCTATGTTGTCACCTGGTGATTATTTAGCGCCTTGTCAGGAGGTGGGTATTTCAATCTTGCCCTGCGGTAATGCATAATAATTTCACCATACGTGATCATTTTCTTAAGAGAATGTTAAGAGAAGCTCAAAATATCACTTGTTGCCTCATCTATTCTTCTGCACCGCCTCATCCCATTGAAGTAAGTCGGCCACGATATTGCTTCCCAGATGGCTTCCAAGATATGCTCCTGCACTTTGTAGCAGTGTTATTCTTTGCTTTAACTTGATACATTTGAGTACAAACACACTGAAACTTTATGTAATCATATATATCTTTTAAATCTTTTTATTCAAAGGCTTCTCTCATAGGTACTGTTCAAGCTCCACGAAATCTCGACTGGAAGCCTGAATTTGTGTCCTACCTCGTCACAAGAGTCCCCAGAATGATAGACTTAAAAAACTAATATCAATATTAAGCAGGCTGTCACTAGGATTGTGAAGTTATTGCTGAAATGGTCGCAAGTATTTTAAAAAAACAAAAAGACACAGAATAAACGGCATTTTCAAGGACTTGTTTTTTGTTTAAGACAACCTGAATGAAAATTGCTCAATTAAAACTTAATCAGAATTGGTACTCATTAAGCTTGTGACATTGAAAAGCAAAGCACATTTTATGTTGCTGCGATGCGTTCTCCTTTACTGGCAGACCATGATTGGGTTTTTCTATTATGTGCACGTCTGCTATAATACGCCGACTTTTGTGATTCTGCGCCAGCTGAAAATTTCCGGCGACGAAATTACGTGCCACTCTGTTTCCTGAAAAAATAAAACCATTTATTTTGTCTTATAACCTTCTTAAATGACATATTACGGTGGCTAGAAGTAGTATATAAACACCGCCGGTACGGACAGGATTGTACTGAAACCATCTATTTGGTCTTCAAAGAGATACCTTGGTGAGTATGCATTGACAAAGTAGTGGCGCTGGATGAAATGGCTGCTTTAGTTAAGGATGTGGTACGGGATTCAAAACTTTTACTAATCTAATCAGCGGAGTCATGTACATTGAATAACATCATTATCGAGAAAAAACTTCTTTCAGGAAACAGTCGATTATCTATTCGGGATATTCTAAAGCATTCTATTTCACCTTACAGGACATGCGCTCATGGCGTGGTGCTTAGAAGCGATTCAATATTAATTGCGTAGAGTTTAAATTTCATCGTCATCCATGTTTATTTATGTTAACTTACGCATTACCTGACGTCGCACTTTCCGCCGAGCCCCATTTCGCGGGAGCGCACTCACCGACAGGTTAAGATGGTCTGCCACAACTGTTTTCTTAATTGGCGGTACCCCAGGTAGCTTGATTAGAAGAAAAGGCTTCCTGAACTTAGCCAGTGTTGTGCATTTAACAATATTAATATTTTATCCAGAGTGTTTGATTAGGCTTTTTTCGGGAAAATAACTTTTGCAGACTCTTCGCCCCGTTACAGTCCATGAATACGCTTTTGAGAATCCATTTTATGCGACACAGTATTTGTAATATATATATATATATATATATATATATATATATATATATATATATATATATATATATATATATATCTGGGCTGCACCAAAATTTCGAAAATTAAGTGTGAAATAAATGTCAAATTCACAAAGTTTGTCTCCTGGCAACCATTTAAAGCCGTAACATGTGAACAGAGATCATAGCCAACAAAGCCTCTGGCAGACATATGAAAATGCTCAGTTTTCTTCTCTTGGTGCTAAACTTGGAATGTGATAAACGCTCGAAAAGTATTCTTGGTTTTCATCTTGACAGCGCACTAAATCTAGATTGAATTTGCCTTGTGGCCCATCTTATCACAGCTGGTGATACCACGACCAAGACGTGGTTTGTATAGTACACTTTCCTAATGGCAACGCAATTTGATACTCACTACATAAGTTCAAATGCTTCACAGTAGTGTATCACTCTACAATACATTCCTTACGGGGTAACCAAGTCAGGTTTCTGGAACAAAATTTAGCGCTATGAAATTTAACTAAAATAACTACAATGCTTCCCCACCGCTTAGCACTAAGGGAAGAAAATCTAAGCCAACTGATTGTTGTACTCGAAGATCCTGGGTGAAACAGTGCTACGGTGTTTAACTGAAATCATTATTTCATGTATATTTGCAGTCAATTCAACATGAACGGTCTCGTTGGAGTCAACGCCCTCGTCTGGGTTGCCGTCGCATTAGGTAATTTTAAATACCGCACACAAAAGGTGTTCGGTAGTTATCACATGATTTTGTCTATGCAGAATTGACCTCATGGTGCTCTGCTTTGTGGCGCATATTGTGATTATGTTCCGAACTTCGTTTCAACGCCTGCTCTCACGCTGCCATGTATATTTGTTCAGTTGGCGATAGAAACCTTAGCACTTTGACAATAAGGGGTCGTTGAATTAAGTTGGTGTCATCTATAGGGAACTAATGGTGACTGGTATACTCGCGTTTCTGTGAAATGATACAAATACTTTGTTCAGATTTTTCTCGTCTCAAGCATGAACAAAGTATGCACAACTAAATGGGCTCGTGCTAAGCTTTCCTTACATTAAGCTGATGCTTTCCGATTCAGACACGTTCTCATGTCTTTCGTTTTGCCTCTAGATTTGGTAAACTACGCTTTGCATGAAAGTTTCTTACTTCTCACTGTTAATATCCTGTAAAAACATAGTCTGCGACATCATCCATCTATTTATTGACCTGATGTGTTGCGTAGTACTTGACTGACCACCAAGGAGCGTGGTGTGCTGAAAAAGAAACTTTCATTTTATTGTGTTTGGAACAACATTCATATAGCAAAGGCGTAGCAAAGACAAGTACTATCGCGCTCAGTATGAGCTACATCACGCGAGCGCGTGGCCCAGCGCTCTGCAAGGCTGTAAAGTGGCGCCGATCGTGC
This sequence comes from Rhipicephalus appendiculatus, assembly GCA_030522465.1. Lineage (NCBI taxonomy): Eukaryota > Metazoa > Arthropoda > Arachnida > Ixodida > Ixodidae > Rhipicephalus > Rhipicephalus appendiculatus. The sequence continues at coordinate 52,426 of JALIZH010016510.1, read as the reverse complement.
CATATTTTCGAGTTATTGGGAGAGAGTTTGGCTATTCCTGTAAGTGCGCATCACTCCCTGTTGCTTGCTTTCACCCTGGCCCTCTTTTATTTGAAGGAACGTTTTGCCATTTATTTAGCTTTACTGAAGAAAAATTTGAAGTCTGTGTGCCAAGCCACGGCGGCCGTTATCATTTTCGAAGCCAACATCACGACAGGGCAAAACGAGGGCGAGCGTGAAAGCAAGGCGAGGTGATGCACACTCAAAGAAACAGCTAAACGCTCCCCTGATAATTCCAAGTTATTTCACGATCGGCGCCAGGGTACAACCTTACAGTGCTCTTGGCCACGCGCTCCCACGATGTAGCTCATACTGAGCGCGATAGTACATCACAGGAATAGCTGGAAGCTGTGACGTCTTTAACGCGGTTGGCAAGCTCTTTTAGCGAAGATATGTATCAATTGGTCAAGAAAGTCAACATTTGAGGCTGCTTTATTGAAAGTGTTAAGAAAAGTGCCGCCGCCAAGATTTTACATTTTTCTTAAGCTCAGATTGATATTGTATACATGTGATGCACTTCATAAACTGCTGGATGTTATTAGAATCTCGCCATATAACCGCAAAGAAAAAAAATGCCGCGTGCCTCTGCACTCCACGAAGCAAGCTACTTCAATTTCAACAGAGACAGTGGTATAACTATGAGGTGCAATTTGACAACACCAAATTCACGTTTCTTGTTTTTTTTTTTGTTGCTTACAGCTGTCCTGATTAATGAAGCTGCTGCTCTAGGAGGTGGTGTCGGAGGTGGGAGATCATTCGACCGTAAGAAGTGAATGTATCCGCAATAAGGCAAGACTCGTGCCTGCATCCAGAAGTTGAAGAATCCGCTTTCGCTTTAAATAAAGCGATGAACTAGAACTTTTGGTTGCTTTGGTTTAGGAAGTTTCTCGTGCCGAAGCGACTCAGGCTCTAAGAGAAGCGTAGTTGAGGGCGCTGGATGAGCATGACTGACTGGGGTTCTTGAAACATACACTAAAGAAAAAAAACAACAAGTTCTGGTATTGCTGAGTTATTTTCGAATATCAAAGAGCTGATCTAGTTGGTAGGTATTCATTCTAAAAAGACAGTGCGTGCAAACACGGACACAAGAAGGAAGTCAGGACACAGGTGTTTGTGGTGTCCTGACTTCCCTTTTGTGTCCATGCTTGCACGTTTAGAATGAACACTAAGTTATTCTTTGACAATACCAATATCCCTACGCTTGCCGTGAGAAGACGCTCGCTAATCGAGAAAATGCGCGAAAAATGGGGGGAGGCCAAGCCAGCTTAACAACGAGACGTCATGGCTTTTTACCGCATCTTCTTGGGTCTACATAGTTCCTGATCGTTAATAGTGAAGTAAACTGTACTCTGATGGTGCCAGAAACTTAATATGCCAACTTTCAGGGAATTTCGTTGACCCTGTATTACCATAATACGAAAAATACTCTTTGAAATCCACGAGCTCACAAAAAGGAGATTTTAGTGCTAAATTGAAAAATCTAACTTTGACCTGCATTTTTGCCAGTAATAATACAATGAAACATCGGTGATACTATCAGAGCTCGAAAGAATTTCGGGGTGATACAAATTTTTCTTTGGTCCCCGCCCAGGCCCATTGGCCTGCAATGTAAGGGAGCACAGTTGTTGCGAACCGATTTTCACCCCGCTACGTTTAATACGAACGTACGCTACCGCCCAGATACCAAGAGGTGCGGTCCGCGCTGTCGCGGAAGACCCCGCTGAATCGTCAGCATCACGGTGTAAGAAAAATACGTTCCTTACGGTCAGAATAAACCTTCCGAGATGCGTCACGGCCTCCGAGATTGGTGCTCGAATCTTTGAGGCTCTAATGTGCCTGCGTGTGCCTTTGCGTTTTGATTACAGAGGGCATTAGCGCTTTGTTTTGTTTTTTTTTCTAACGCGTCGGCGCGGGCTGCTGTCGTACTGTGTTTACACGTGCCTACCTCGTGCATGAGACATCCTGTGAAAGGTGGACGAGGACCGAAAGAAGGCGAGGACGGTCTTGGCTAACGAGTCAGGCGTCAACATGCGCGACTGTTGAGGTGGCACTTGTGCGGGCACGGCCAGAAATCTCCCAAGAAACATCCCCAACCCCTCCGCTATAACAAAATCATAGCATAGAACCGTGGTTCTGAAATTTTGTGGCCTTGATATTACGCGTAAAAGCGCTTATTCCGTTACTTTCGCCGCAGAGATTCGTTGTCATGCGAAAAAGCAGACTAAATTTTGGAAGGGGCTACTTCTGTCGCGGGTCACAACGCACCTGGTTCATAATTTAAACACACGCGTAAGGGCCTATCTTTAGGACTGCTCCTATGATTGCCGACATCTAAAAACTTAACTGACAATCATTCAGAGCTCTTCCGGACGTTGCGGCGGCCCTGAAAAACAATAAATGGAAATGTACGCCAGCTTTTTTTTTTTTTGTCTCATGCTAATTGTCAATGCTTTCTGTTAATACGATTATTTTTGGTGGTCCCGTGAGAGTCGTACCACCGAGGTTTCACTGTAAGCCTATCATAATGCAGTTAACATCATTAGAGTTGTCATATTACAGTTTATCAATATGAACCGATTCATTATTTCACTTTAGTGTCCCCTTAACGCGCAAAGAAATATCACAGCACACTTGCCTTTAGCATTTCGTCTGTATCTATATGCGACTACCGCGACTCGGATCGAACCCACGTCTGCCGAGTCACCACCCGAACACAGTTACCACTTGGGCACTGCTGCGAAGGAAGTTAAGATTGGCGATTTTTTTATACATACACACATGAAAAAAGTCACAGTTTCGCCACTAGGGCGAAGCAATTAATGCGATAGCAAGAAATTGGAATGTCACACGAAGAATGACAACGAGCTCGATACTGGCAGCGCGCCGCAGCAGCACAAAGAAGGTCACTCGAAAAGGACGCACAGGCGTAAAAACAGCACAAGCGTGAACTAACAACACTCATAGTTGTTACGTGTTTGTATTTGAGCAAACGCGCTGCAAGTGTCCTCAATGCAGAAGCCGACACTGTTTTTGTTGTTGCCTCTGACCTGGCTCTTACCCACTCAAAGGGATTGACGAAGAATTGATGATATGATACTGTTAGACTTCTCGATGCTGTTTTATATTTCTTTTTCTTTTAAACAGCGGCATGTGGAATGACCCCTCAGCGTCTCCTGCTACGCGGTGGCTTCTGACGCCAAGTGTGCCCAGCGTTTTTAGATGTGAAGCATCTTATGGCGAAGCTTAATCCGGTGGTGGTGGTGGTGTGCGGCGTGACCACCCTTACTGCGCATGCGCAAACCATTTAAAAAAAATAATAAGAAACCTCCTCTCCCCCTCTCTCTCCTCTAGGCATCCCTCCCCACGGCAACCACACCCTCACTGCACACGCGCCTCCCCTCATCTCTCCCCTAGGCATCCCTGCCCGCGGCGTCCACACTCCCACTGCGCATGCGCGTCCCCCCCCCTCTCTCTCCTCTCCTACGTCCCCCCCCCCCCCCCCCATCCCTCGCCTCGCGACGCCGACGCAGGCAGCGTCTGCTAGCGAGTTTCTTGGTTGAAAAAACCGACCGCTCGCGCTGCACAACCGTTCACTGCCCACCCCGTATATATGGCAATGGATCTTGACCTCCAAGGTGGTGCCGGTGGGAGATTTCTCCTGTGCGTTGTTGAACAATAAAAATTCGCAACGTGCGCGTTACCTAAAAAGCGGGCTGCGGGTCTCTGTGTCCAGTCGGAGTCTTCTGTCTCTCATTGTCCATTAGCAGCGATTGGCATGTCCCAGTAAGAAACACCGCTCCATCACTGCGTGCTTTGCGCCTACCCAGTTTTCTCTCCTGCGCAACGCTGCGATGAGCGCCAGCGTAAACGCCGCCGCCGTTGTAAGCGTTAGCGCCCGCTGCTTCACATCTATTCCCTTTTTTTTCTTTCTACATCATGAGTGGTACAGAAGGGGGGCCACTTTTTCGTGCGCGTCTCAAGGGCAGTTGCCAATTTGAAAGAATTTGTAAAAACGATGCGTGATAGAAAACACAGTCAAGCTATTCCAAGATCTGCGTACCACGAGCGGCAAATGGTGCATATGAATAGCTCGCCCTTATATCGCCAGCACAAGCATGGCGCATGGCTGTGTTGGATAGCGCAGCAGGCTGCGGAGCGAGGGGTCGCTTGTTCGAATCCCCGATCAGGTGGCTTACGCATTACATCGATTCCCCACAGTGCGTGGGATCTTCAAGTTATTTTAGTATTTTTAATAGCGATAAAGCATAGTGTGTCATGTAACTTTTGTTTTGATTGAAGCTTTCGGGTGACGTCTCACTCATATCTACCCTTGCGTGCTGCAGTCAACATTCTGCTCGTTTATGGCTGTCTGCGCTGAAGTATGACAACAATGAACAGAAAAAGACTGTATGTATAGTACATGTGTGTAGTCATTGCTCGTTGAAGTACCGCGCGACCACGGCCTTCGCTCTTTCCTTCGAGATGCGAATCCCTCGAGTGACCTTCCTGCCAACGAACGGCGGGGCTCTATTCGCCATGCATTATTGGTAAGGCGTTTCATCTAAAACAATGTACAAACAGTTGGGAATTTTGACTGTTATCCATCGGGCCGACTGCACGGACAACGCTACACTAACACACGGCTTCAATCATCAAAACACAACAGATGTTCCCTAAAAGAGCTCCAACAGTACACGTAGCTGACTTAGGTTAGATTAAAACTGATTACTACCGTCGAAAATAGCGAGCATCTCAGGATATGGCAACTGTCGTTTCGTTCCATCATGGCGTGACGCAGATGATTATAGGCTTCGATGCATGGTCCCTGTGGGCAGCTTTTCCTTAAAGTGAGTATTGTGGCGCTCTCCAACGTGACGAAGTCAACCGATTTAGCATAAATGAACCTGTAAACGGCTTGTAGTGGTGTGTGTGTGACAGTTCCTGCCGCATGAAACGTCTGACAAATTAATTCCACACATGCGGTGCCTCGTCACGCAAGAACGTACTGGGCAGGGGTCAAACGCCGACAGCATAAGCAAGCATGAGGCGACGAACTACGTTGCCTCGATCCAGTCGTAGCTACTGCCTTTCTTCCTCAACGAAGCAGATAAAACCACCCATTTCACAAGCTTTGTAACATTAATTAATCTACCGGGGCCATTTTGCTGAACCATTTTGCTGGCCACCACCGCCTGGCCGGTATGTGCGTGGCCTCTTGCTCCGCTTTGTCGCTTGACACAGGAGGCTCGTAACTGTAAGTAGTTACATTAGGAGTATGTCTTGGCAAGCTGAAATGGTCTTCATCATGAGAGGTAAATTCGTCGTCGCAAGAGGGACCACAACATGAATGCATATTGTGTAGCAATGTGACGGCGGTAGCTTTGAAAGACCGCTGCAGGCCGGTCAGATCCCCAACGTGGGTGTCGTGACATCACGTCTTGCAACTCGCGTTGGCCGAGTGGCTCGGCGCACGCTCACAAAAACGTCGAAAATAAAACCACCCGCTGAAATGTTCGCAAAGTGACTGCTTTCCGATGCAATCGCACATTGAGAATTGCGTTTTAGCACTCCCACAAAAATTTCTAATTTTGCTTCAGTATTCCTTTAACAAGTTTTTAAGGCACAGACTGGTAGGGGAAAATTGGCTTATTCCACCACGGGTAGTGCATCCAGCACAATCGACGAAAATGCAAAAATACCTACACATCCAGGAAACTGACTTCCACTTTTTCAGAAAATTCATGGGTGAGCTCAAAAGGTGCAAAGCATTTGCGCAAGAGAGCGTACCTAAAAACCGCCTGACCTGTTTGAGTTGAGATCACAAACAAGAAAAAAAAAATAAATATAAAAATCATCTACGTATCGCAAGATGTGTAACTTAGTAGTGTTAACGAAACGATCTCACAAAGACCTTTCAAGTTCCGCTAAAACCAGATTGCTGATAATCTGTGGGCCAAGCTCACCGGCTATCTCAAGACAGCGCAGCGTCCTGCGCTACGGGCAGTGGCACAGTCAGGGGGTGGCACACCGGGCACGTGCCCCCCCCCCCCCCTCCCCGAATTTTTTTTTTCGCCCCCTCCCCCGAAATTTTTTTTCGCACCTTTTCAAGGAGGTGCCCTCCCCGAAATCAAGGAGGTGCCCCCCCCCCCCTCAAAAAAAAAAAAATTCTGCTACGCCCCTGGCTACGGTGGTAGGCGTGGTACACTCGTGTGCTACCAAAGGAGCACTATTCCTGCTTCCCAGGCATAGATTTGTTTTCCCGCGCCAAGAAGGCGTGCAGGCCCTGAAAGCCATCAGCCCGCGTAGCCGCCCGTTCGCCAGCCGCCACCAAAGCTTACCTTTCTGAGCTCTCTCGCTCGCGTTAGTTCGATGCCGTACGTGAAATAAAATTTGATTTGTTGGTTTTGTGATGTGTTTGCCTGCGCTGCTTTGGGGAACCTAGTGGGCGCTGAGAGCGCATATCCACAGACTTTATCTGCCTATATATATATAAAAAAAAGGTCAGTCTTCTCTTTTTTCGCAACAGTGTCCCAGTGGTGACTGTGGTCGGATGGTGAATCGAAGAACGTGGGTTCGATCCGAGTAGCGACGGTCGCATATCGATAGAGAAGAAATGCTAAAGGCCCGCGTACTGTGGCCTTTCGATGAACGTTCAAGCCACACTAAATTGAAAGAATGAATTGGATCAGATCGATGAACTGTAATATCAAAACTTTAGTGACGTTAACTTCACCAATACAGGCTGATGCAAGCAATCAAGGTAGAATTTACATTTTCAGATTTCGCGCCGAAATTTTCGCGCGTGACATCGCGGATGTCAAAGTGTTTTTCGTATTTTGTTCACATTGGCTCGACGAAACTTCGTGAAACTTGGCACGTTAAGTCCCTAACCCCCTAAGAGTACTGTATGCTTCCCTTTTAGCGATTAAGAACTGTGTAGCCCCGTGTAAACGCTGTCCAAAGCTACGACGTCCCGGTGCTTGGTGCGGGAATTACAAGGTGGCGTAGCCACCCGCAATTTCTTTTTGCACGCTTTGTCGCTTGCCAAGCGTCTTTTTGCGACCATCGCAGTAGTTTTGGTATTGTGTAAGTACAACTTTGTAGTACGAGAAACATTGTTTTTTCTTTAGCGTCCGTTAAAAACCCCCAGGCAGTCGAATGCAGCTATGCACTAGGCGTCTCTTATAGGCGGAATCGCTTCGAACCTGAAAGCCCAGATGCCAACGAAATCAAAAAAATTCTATATCATCGCTTTATTTAAATCGAAAGCGGATTCAGGCACTCTTGGATGTAAGCATGAGTATGGCTCCATTTTGAATTCATTCACTTCCTACGGTCGACCGCTCTGCCACCTCCAACAGCACCTCCTAAAGCAGCAGCTTCATTAATCAGGACAGCTGTAAAGAAAAAAAAAGAAAAGAAATTTTGTATCGACAATTTGCACCTGAGTTGTATATTTGCCACTGCAGTAGAAGGTGTCAAAATAAAATGGTTTTCTTTGTGGAATGCAGAGACACTTTTATTTGTTCTTTGCGATGATATCGCCAAATTGTAAGAGCTTAGACAGCGTAACATAAATATACGCGATCAATCTCCTCTTAGGCAAAGGTAAAACATTAACGGCTCTGTTTTTCATAACACTTTGAATAAAGCAGCCACCAATATTCACATTTCGTGACCTATTTGTATCTTTTTTTCGTTAATACAGCGTGTCAACCGCGCTTCTATACGATCGATCAAACAGTATGCAACACGTCAGGTCAAGAAATAGACGGAGGATATTGTAGATTGTCTTTGTACAGGATATTAAGAGTGACAGGTAAAAAAATCATATGCGAAGCGTGCTTTACCAAAACTTCGAGAAAAGCGAAAGACACGGGACTATTTCTGAACCGGCACGTTTATGCTTAACGAAAGGCAGCTGGTCACCAGCCACTATATACTTACTTCATTCATGTTTGAGACGAGCAAAGTCTGAACAAAGTCTTGTATCATTTCACAGAAACACGAATACACAAGTTACCATTAGCCCCATATAGATGAAAGCAACATATTTCAATGACCCTGTAATATCACCATGCTGAGGCTTCCATCGCCAACACAAGTATATGACTGCATGAGCGCAGACGCGGCCACCAAGTTGGTTACACAGTCACGATTTTTCCCGTCTAAGTCAGGCTCCGGAGTTTCGGGAACGCGTAGCGCCACCTGTCAAAACAGTATGGGGTAGTGCAAAAGCCGACTACCTTGCAGAGCTTGCTGTAGAGGTAGGCGCAACTTGCAAGGGCGGAACAACGGTTTGGAGTAATTTTACGTATGTTTTGATCTGTTCACAGTGAAAAGGAGAGCGTTGAATTTCTCTCTGATAGGCAGACGCGCCACCCAACCGTCAAGAAGTGTTTGTTGAATTATTCGCCAGAACGATTGCGAAACCAAAGGACACGCGAAAGCTCCGTGCGCTACAAAAAAAGAAAAAAAAACGCCACAATGACGCTACTTTTCGGTAGTGAATTGGCAGGAGCGTAAATGACTGAATACCAAGGTTCGTTTTTACCAATTTCTATAGCGGTTGTACACAGCAGAAAGGCGAGAGTGCTGGATAGGGGTCGTTGAACGTGTTGGGTGAGCGGGTTACTCGTATCCTCCACAGCCTGTCCCATGAATGCTCGCTTTTACTTGCGAGTTGCAGCCCTCCAAAATAACTTTAAGTTCTTTTGCACTCTACCCGCAGTTCGCTTTGATGATCTTCCTACATTTTTGCAGCGTGGACTGGCAACACACATTTTCCACGTCCTTGATTTTCAGGAAAACGCGCCTCGCCGTAAACGAAGAGCAGGTTCTCTTGTGGCCTATGCCATTCGCTTGCCGATGGCTGCCTTTTCCCTTCTCAGTTAGCGCCAGAGTTGAATTCAGGGCGCCGGTAGCGGTGCTTTTCGCAGCACTGCCTAGGCAGAGTGTGACGGCTGTATAGCGCAGCACCATTATGTAAATTCTGCATTGGCAAAATCCTGTGGTAATTAACAAGAAGATTTTGTGTGCGGTATTTTCGATTACCTAATGCGACGGCAACCCAGACAAGGGCGTTGACTCCAACCAGACCGTTCATGTTGAAATGACTGCAAAAATACATGAAATAAAGACTTCAGTAAAATACCAAAGCACCTTTTGAGCTAGGATCTTTCAGTACAACACTCAGTTGGCTTAGCTTTTTCTCCTCTCACTGCTTAGCAGTGGTGAAGCGTTGTAGTTATTTTAGTAAAATTTCATTAAGCTAAACTTTGTTCGAGAGTCCTTCTTTGCTTGCGGCATAAGTTCTCAGCGAGAAAGACATCGTAGAGTGATAAACCATCAGGAAGTATTTACACTTATGTTACTAGTACCAATATATATTGAAAAACACAGAGTGTACCGTAGCTACTACATTTTCTCGGCTGCTGTATCAGCGTGCTCAGTAAGAAGGGCCATATTCAATCTAGATGCACCGCTCTGTTAAGATGGAAACCAAGACCTTCTTTCGAGCCTTTATCACATTCCATTTTCGGCACCAAGAGAAACAAACTGAGCTGTGTCGTTTGTCTGCCCGAGACTTGGTTGACTGTGAAATCTGTTGGAACATTACGGCTTTTAATGGGTGCCAGCGGAAAAATTTAGCCGAATCGGGCAATTAGTTCACACTTAATTTTTGAAGTTGTGGTACAGAGCAAATATATATCTTTTATGAATTGTGCTTCCCAAAAAATAGATTCTCGAATGTGTATTCAAGCACAATAAAGGGATGAAGAGGGTGTAAAAAGTATTTTGCCGAGGAAAGCCAAATAAGAAGCTCAACACGAGAACGCATGGTACCAGTCATTAAAATGTCATCATTGTTAAATGCCGCAACTCGCCTGCGTTCAGGAAGCGTTTTTCTTATTAGGCAAAATTTAGAACCGCCAATGAAGAAAACAGTAGTCTGAGACCATGTGGGGTTGTCAGTGTGTGCGCTGCTGCGAATTGTGTCTCGGCGGAAAGTACGGCGGCAGTTTGTGAGCAAATTAACTTTGATAAACATGTTCGATGGTGGAATATAAATTATCGCAGGGTTACCGTTAGTGGCTACTTTGCGTCAAATTGGCTTATGTACGACCCCGTATGACGACGAAAATTTCGGGTTGGAGCCAGGGCTACTTTTGATTCGAATTTCTACTTTGGCGCAATAATTAGCCAGTTTTATTATTATTTGCCGATAAAATACACTGTTTCTCAGCTTTTTTTCTGTCTTGTAGCCGATGCGCACGGCGTCCTTGCCAACACCAGCAGGCTGGTGCGCATGGATGCGCGAAATAGTTACGCGTGGCGTGCCTGCATATACGGAGGGGCACAGCTTCGTGCAAAATGGCGAACGCGTGACTGGCACGCAGGTCACGGTGGCCGCCATGTATGCTGATCCTACGCTAAGTTTCTAATCTTAGTGCACAGCGCGTGTTCCAATATGAACTTTATAAAAACAACTCTGCAACAAAATTATTTACGGCAGCTTATCGTCAACCAGATTTCACTGTTTGAATATGGATTGCTATTATGTAAACTCTTCTAATCAAAATCGGTCGGCGGCTTCAAGAAAAAACTGCTTAAAGGTTTAAAGTTCAAACTGACTTCTGGGCTGAAATGTTCCAATACAACTCTGTATCTGACAAGAACCATATCTGTTTCACATAAACTGTATACAAGCGCCCTGAATTTATTAAATAATTTTATTTTTAGGCCACCTACCTGTGGCCTGGAAACCAAGCAAGAGAGAAAACACTGTGCTCTCATTTTCAATATCATTTCAATTCAAACTGGTATTACTAATTGCACAATGATTACACCTGCACTGATAATACCGCTTCTGTTCTATTTGGCTACAAATGTGGCACTAATATTAAACGCCGTGACTACTTTCGCTACTGTTCGCTCGAATTCTGGCTCCTTGAGAAATTCACCCAACGGCAACACTGACTATAGGCAATTCGTATCGAATCGCTTCGAAGAACCACGCCATGAGCGGATGCCCTGTAATGTGAAGTACAATGCTTTAGAAAATCCCTCCAGAATGGTACAGTGTTTACTGAAAGAAAGTTTTCTCTCGATAAACGTGTTACATAATGTAATTGGCTCAGCTGATGAGACAATGACAAAGCTCTCTAGCTAAAGTAAAAGTTTGGAATCCCCTATTCATAATTATCTAAAGCATACATTTCGTGCAGTGCCATCAATATGTGAATGCACACTCACCAAGGTACCTTTCTGAAGACCAAATAGATGATTGTAGTACAATCCTGTACGTACCTGCGGTGTTTATATACTTCCCCTAGTCATCGCAATATGTCATTTATGGAGGTAATAAGAAAAATACATTGTAATATTTTTGAAGGAAGCAGAGTGGCAGGTAATTTTTCGCTCGAAATTTTCGGATGGAGCACAATCACAAAAGTCGGTGCACTATAGAGGACGTGCATAAAAATTAACAAACCCAATTATGTGTGCTTGCAAAGGAGAGTGCATCGCGGCAACATGAAATCTTTTTTTCTTTGAAACAAGCTTAATAAAAATCAAATTTTCATTAAGATTTTAATTAGTCAGTTTTCATTAAGGCTGTGTCAGTGAAACGAGCCCTCGAAAATTCCCCTACTTATTGTTTTTTCTACAGCTGCCCAAAAGGCTTGTTTCATTACTGATCATCGACGTCAGACGTCGATATGGAGATGCACCCCGGAGTGTCAACGTGGGTGCATCCACGTTAAACGGCGCTATAGCTCTGCCAGTCACCACTAGGCGTTGTGCATGTTCTCTTAAATTTATGTATATTAAATATCCAAGTACTTTTTTAAAGCCACGTTTTGCGTTCATGTTATACCGATTCCCATGACGAAGGTATAAACCACGTTTTTCAATATCACCGTGTACATACGTATGTGGGATTGCTGAATATGTTGTTTTGTCTGTTATGTTCTGTCCCGACTCTTATGCTAAGTTTTATATTGCGCGTGCTGCTGATTTATTATGCATGGAAAATATGGACCCTGTATGTTCTACATTGGCGCTACTAAGAACTACGAAGTAGCCGGTGCCTTATTTTTGAGGGATCATTCCCTTTCATTATATCAATAAAACATTGCAGACCTGGGCAAGTCTACCAAAACTGCACCGCTATGACATCCCGGTTTGTGGTGGCAAAAAATTTGCATGATTCTCCTAATAGGCGCGGTATTGTGGTGGTGAGAGAGGACACAAACGTGGTGGTGGTAACCTCTAAACGAAGCCAACGCCAACAACATATTGTTCGCAGCAGTGTGACCAAACATGCCGAGCTGTTAGAGTTCATGAGGTGTGCTTGATATAAATCACCGCTATGACATCCCGGTTTGTGGTGGCAAAAAATTTGCATGATTCTCCTAATAGGCGCGGTACTGTGGTAGTGAGAGAGGCCACAGACGTGGTGGTGGTAACCTCTAAACGAAGCCAACGCCAACAACATATTGTTCGCAGCAGTGTGACCAAACCTGCCGAGCTGTTAGAGTACATGAGGTGTGCTTGATATAAATCACCAATATGACTGAAACTACCACATTTTAGATGCGAAGCATCTTATGCTCGGGGCTCTGTCCGTCCGCCGTCCCGCGTCCGCCGTCCCGCGTCCCGCCACTTTCATGAAGTAGGGAAGCACCCATTATGCGAACCAGAACACTGTAGTAATATGAAGGCCGTCAACCACTACTACAGTCACCAGAGTCATGGCTGAGAGCACAGAGAGGCTGCTTAGCAATGGCTAGGTAAGTGGTGTCTGTCGCCCAGGTTGACCCCATTCCTTGAGTCATGGCCGAGAGCACAGAGAGGCTGCCTAGCAATGGCTAGGCAGGTGGTGTTTGTCGCCCAGGTTGACCCCATTCCTTAATCTTGCTTGCATGTGTTTGGAGGGGGCTTAGTCCGTCCCTCCTCCTTCCCGCGTCCCACACCACCACAGCGCATGTGCGTCCCCCTCTCCCTCTCTCTCTCCTACGCTCACCCCCTTTCTCTCCTTTAGGAATCTTCTACTCTACTGAGCGGCCCCCCGCGTCCCACAGCGCGTCCCTTCCCCTATGCTCTCCTACGCTCACCCCCTTCGTCTATTCTAGGAATCATCTACTCTACGGAGCGGCGCCCGCGTCCCACATCCCCACAGTGCATCCGCGTCATCTCCCCCTCTCTCCTCTATGAATCCTCTACTCTACGGAGCGGCTCCGGCGTCCCACATCCCCACAGCCCATGCGCGTCCTCTCCCCCCTCTCTTCTCTAGGAATCCTCTACTCTACGGAGCTGCTCCCGCGTCCCACACCCCCACAGCGCATGCACGTCCCTTCCCCCCTCTCCTACGATCCCCCCCGTCCTTTCCTCTAGGAATCCTCTACGCAGCGGCGGGCACGACAGGTGGTGTGACAGCTGCATACTCCGCTGGGGACGCCGCGGTATGAAAATGACGGAGCGCGCGCCTCATTCTCTCTCCTGCGCAGCGCCGCGATGAGCGCCCGGACCGCTGCCGCGAAATGAGATTGGCGACGTTCCTCCCGCTCAAGCTAATTATCTCCCCGCTGCTTCGCATCCACACATGGTTCCCTTTAGCGAGAGATGGGGGAAGATTTTTTTTACCTTATATTTTTGTTGCTATAATGTGGTCCAATGACACATTAAAAGAGGCTGGACGGGGGAGTAGCAACCACACTGCAGAAAGGTCCTCGCCTTTTTACATACTTGCAATGCACAAGCAATACAAGGTCTGCTGCGTTCAGTCTGTGGTAGTTACAGTGGAGCGGCACGGAATCTCGTGTGGACAACAATGTTAAAACATTTCCTTTTCTTTCGTATCCGTGCACCGTTGACCACGAAAGGTACTGTGGCCACATTATGAAATCTTCATTTGTATTTATGTTTTAGACATTTTTCATCTCAAACTTATTTTTCACATGTTACCCAAACAGGGCGCCCTCCTTTATTACTGTATTAAGAACGGAGGATTTTAGGGGGTCCTGCTGTCGTATGCTGTCGTATTGTTGTATGCTGTGATCGTATGCTATCGTCGTCGCTTGTCGTAACGCAGGCAAAACCACATGTAGCATTGTCGTTTCTAGAGCGCGCTCGCCCCAAAGAGAAAGCACGGAAAAATCTGAAAATACAAAAAAGAAAGAAAAGCAGCCAGAAAAAGAAAAGAAAAACGAAGAGAAACAAACAAGGCTGCCCAACTCCACACGTCCTTCACGTTTGGCACCAATATAGCGAAGCCGCCTTATTTTTTTAGGGTCATGTTACTCCTTCCTTGCGTCAACATGACTTCTTTGGTATATAATTTCACGAGTATTTTGACTAATGGCGCCAATTTTCGTTTGTAAACTTTCATTAAACACCATTACTAAACGCACCATCCTGCACCGAAGGTATGTTAAAATGGAGAAACCAGGTAATATTTGAAGAAATTAAATTACCAGCACCCGCAGCTCTATGAAAGTATAATACGGCAATACATTCACTATAAGCTTGGGCAAGAAAGAACGAGGATCACAGTTTTCCTGTTCAATATTTTAATCGTGCCATTATGTATACTACAACAAACATACCTGTTAGAAATTCAGGGTGAATAACGTAGTCATTTTAATGTTGCTATGCACGCATGACCTACGATTTTATTGCTACATCTTTGGAGCATACAGTACGCTATTAACGATGTAAAAACACGAAGGCCTCTTACTCCCCTGTAGTACTGGTTCAGTGGGAGAACCGTTTCAACCCCATTTGCTCTATACAACAATATGACAAAAATCATAATAACAGATCCGTCCCAATCTTCGTATGTCAGGGTACCACAATTACGAAGTCCTCTTTATTTGAACAGTAAAACCCAGCATCGGTGAGAGGAATACCACAGTCCACTGGAGAGTCAAAACATGACGCATGCGTTGGCGCTCGGGCAATCAGCTATTTGAATGACATACAGAAAGGGGCTAGGAAATTCCACAGTGAATGCGACAGGTTATAATTGGCCTAAGTCAAACGACCGTCGCATATCGACTGTAAGTCATTATTTCTTTACAGTAATTAGGGCTGCAACGTACGACGTCACTGGTGCATTATGCTGCGGCACGGAAAACAATCCGCAGGTTTGGCCTGGCAAGGATCAGGAGAAATGTAAAAAAAAACAAAAAAAAACAACAACATTGCGTGTTCCACAGCGTATGCTATGTAGACAATGCTACACTTAACCATCTATTATGCATATATAGTGCATGTTATGCGTATATTATGATATCTTAATTACAACAAAGGTCAATTCTTTGATGAAACGTATGATAAAAGTCAGATGACAGCGTCTTACACTTTTCTGCTAACAGTAAACGCGTTGTTAAGCAGGGAGTTTCTTCTCTCGTCTATGTTTGCAGGATATCAAGATAATTCAATGATTTTATACGCGTCCGCCAATTGTCCGGAGCTAAATGTCTTCCCTTCAACATACACCTGTGATCTGGAATGATACTTCTAAATCAAGAGGTTACACTGTTGAGCGAGTTCAGAAAACACTCCTAAGTTGGTGCAGTTATCGCTTCGCCAGAAATTATTCGGGATGTTTTTCTAGCACTCCAAGATTATTATCATTATCATTATCATCACTTCACAGCCGACTAAATCATACTGATCTGCTACTCCTTTTTAAGCTTGTTCCCGGTGTCACAACGTGGCCTAAAGTGCTCAGTTTACGAACTTTGGAATTCTGGCAGTTACCAGCTTTGCATTATACTTTGACTTTACAGGCATGGAAATGGCTTCATTTTGCATTAGGCGAAGACACTTTTTTGTCGCATCGCCAACCTTCAAATTTGCTTCTTGAATCAAAATCTTCAGGATCGTCAATCGTGGTCGGGATGTCGGGTTCGTACTTATCCGGAAACGCCCTGCTGAAATTGAGTGGGGCAACGAAAGGGAAAAAGAGCGCAACCAAAACCAATGGCCCAAATGTCGTGTACTTCTGAGAGCAGCAAGTGGAGATGCTGGGCGACTTCCACGGCTCTACCGCCTACCGTGGCTGCTGTAAGAATGGTTTTGCGTATGAGTGTACATTGACATCTTGGGTGGACAAAGGGTGTCGTATTTCGGCAGTTGATTCGTAGCAAACTGCCTCGTACTGTACGCGTAGACACGGCGAGTGACTATTTCTTTTTACTGTAGGCATTGCAGCAGCATCTTTAGGACTGCATCTGGTACATGTTATCCCCGCTTTAGTCATGTGCCTAAGGTCAAGCTTGTATTTAGTATTGATATGGAGTATTAATGCGGGCTTGTTGGTAAAAACTAAATATCTTAGAGGAGCGATACGACGGGACAAAGAAAGAAGCGACGGACGAAACACGGGCGCTTCATTTCCCGTCCTGGCGCTGTTTGGTGTTTGTTCAGAATAAATATATTGTGTATTGTAAGCGCGCTTGAGATACTATAGAGTTCCTCGCTGAGGAGTCCTGTGCCCGAACAAGATATTCCTTTTATATATATATATATATATATATATATATATATATATATATATATATATATATATACATATATATTTATATATATATATATATATATATATATATATATATATATATATATATATATATATATATATATATATATAAATGGACAAATAGACAGACAGGCAACGGTCTATTGCACTAGGTATTCATGAAGAATGCATTACTTGTCGAATTAAAAGCGCGTTCTTACTATACTGTCACGTGGTCGTGGCGTTGCAGAAGGCAGCAACAGACGGCTCTGATAGTCTCGCACAGGTCGTTGGTTCCCAGCAATTGAACATCGCCATAGGTCGTTGTGACCCTCGGTGGTTGTAATGCCGGGTCAAGATTTCTAGCTCCTTTTCCATTGTTTTGACCTCCGAAACGAATTCCAAGACCGTCTTCGCGGGTCCGGCGAAAAAGGTTTTTAAATGCTAAGGATCTCTTAGCGAACTTCCGCGACCTTGAGCGTATCTATCTATCTATCTGTCTATCTACCTACGACTTTGTGCTCTCCTGAACGTATTGCTAATGGGATGTATACCAAAATTAGTACGGCATAACATGACTGTATGACGAACATAATGTGTCAAATCATGAAAATCATCACATATGGCATGGTTCACATGCCATCGCCTTGGTGCTCTTGCGGCGGTTTCCTTACCTTCATATATAAGAAATATTGCTATGACACGACAATTCTGTATGACTGACGTCAATGATGGCTGGTAATATCAAAATCATGACATGCATGTCATGTATGGCACGACATATATGCCATGCTCTTGGTACGTTCGCTGTTGTTTCGCTAGCTTGATGCGTACCAAAATTGGCGTGGCGTGACGTGACTGTACGACGAACGTAAATGCCAGGTCCTAACATGCAAATCACGACTTCCATTTCATGTACAGCGTAAGTTACTTTTTGGTGGCTGCTTCGCATTACATCGATTCCCACAATGCGTGGTATCTGCCGTTTTGTTTCTTTTTTTTCACTCCCCGCACCAGGAAGGGAACGTTTGTTTTTTTCTCGGACATGGCGGGGTCGGCATGGTGAAATAAGCGAGTGAATTTTTCAGTGCATGTGCATCCGAATGTGCTCGTTGGCGAGGTGCACAGAGGTCTCCACAAAGGTTTCCGACATTTCTTTCAGGACGATGTTTCTACAGATTTTAAAAATCCGGTTGGGAAGAGGTCCCATGATGTCAGCGTGAGCTCTCAATTCACAAACCAGGTCATTGAACCATATTCAAGGGCGAAATAAACGTGGCAAAGTTTTTCGTCGTACTAACACTTGTTGAACGTCGCGACACGGTCGTATGCCTCCAGCGCGCTTTCCAGATCCACACATGTTAATCCGCGAAAAGTCGGTGGCTCCCAGGGTGCATGCATGGCGACCATTAGAATCAACATACGGGGCGTCATTGTGGCTGTTGTCTTCTTCGTTGTGCTCCTGGTCTTACCGGGTAAGCGAGCGTATTTTGGCGGAAGGCCTCGCTGCCTGCGGCTAGCTCGCTGATTGGAGTTGGTGTCGATGTCATGTTGACGGCGTGCCCTTGGCTAAAGGCTGTAGGGGGGCCTTTGGTACATGGACCAGGAAACACCTCCATCCGATGTCACGTGGTCTTGGTGAAGGCAGCAGTCACCGTGTTGAAGATGAAACATTTAGATGCGAAGCATCTTATGCTTGGGTTGTCCGTCCCTCCCGCGTCCGGTCCCTTTCATGAAGTAGGGAAGCAGCCACTATGCGAACCAGAACACTGTAGTACAATAAGGCCGTCAACCACCACCACAGTCAACAGAGTCATGGCAGAGAGCACAGAGTGGCTGCTTAGCAATGGCTAGGCAGGTGGTGGAAAGGATAACGCGCACTACCGGTGGTGTCTGTCGCCCACGTTGACTCCAATCCTTGATCTTGCTTGTGTGTGCTTGCAGGGGCTTTGTCCGTCCCTCCTTCCTGCGTCCCGCGTCCCACAGCCCCCTCTCTCTGCTCCCCTACGCTCCCGCCCGTTCTCTCCTCTAGGAATCCGCTACTCTACGGAGCGGCTTCCGTGTTCCCGTTGACTCCATTCCTTGATGTTGCTTGCATGCGCTTGCGGGGGTCTTGTCCGACCCTCCTTCCCGCGGCCCTCACCCCTTCTCTCTCCTCTCCTACGCTCACCACCTTTCTCTTCTCTAGTAATTCTCTACTCCACGGAGCGGCGCCTGCGTCCCACACCCCCACAGCGCATGCGCGTCCCCTCTCCCTCTCTCTCCTTTCCTACGGTCCGCGCCGTCCTATCCTCTAGGAAATCTCTACTCTATGGAGCGGCGCGCACGACAGGTGGTGCGACAGCTGCATACTCTGCTGGGGGCGCCACGGTAGTTCCGCGGTTTGAAAATGACGGAGCGGGCGCGCCTCAATCTCTCTCCTGTGCAGCGCCGCGATGAGCGCGCCGGCCGCTGCCGCGATTCGGGAGCGGCGACGTTTCTCCCGCTCAAGCCAGCCATCTCCCCGCTGCTTCGCATCCACACATGGTTCCCTTTAGCGGGAGATGGGGAATTTTTTAATACGGCAAACTTGTACCTTGCAAACGATAAGTCAAACTATAACAATGAACGCTGTACACTGATCGCAGCCGACAGAGCGTTGGCCATCGATGAACTGATCTACGGTGTGTAGGTATTTATACATGTAGCATCGAGCATTGGAGCCTTATCGCTGGTGCTTGCTTAAGCTGTCCAGTGAACTAGACAATTAGCGTCCTCCGGGATTCTCAACGGAATGATCTCAGACTATCGCGAATCTTCTTAAACATAGCAGTGCGGTCTGCGCCATGCGTCGCTAACCATTTTACAGATGAAATCCGAATAAATCAAACTGAAACAAGCGTGGAAACGGGATGGTGTACGTGGCGGTCAGCAATCGTCATGTTCCAGACATTTCACAGTTTCTCTGGAAGAGGATTCTGTCAGAGAATGTGAACATATATTAAATGTCGCTTCAGGTGACTAAATTGTGTAGTGAAGGTTTACGAGTTACATATACGCCAAACTGAGTGACCGAGCGTGGTTGCTTCGCAGGGCACAATTTAGCCTCACGAGCACATACGGGATGGACACCCCTTCCTCATGCGGTGGCAAGGCAATTCGGTCTTGGCGGCGTCTACAGCCAGCCGGACGTCCCAGATTTGGCCATCCGGGCACGCTCTGAGGAGCATAGCCTCCCACTGCTCTGGCCTGGTTATCCGAAATGTGGGATTGGCGCTGTTTTTGACGGTGTATGTCGCTGCGAGACATGCCCAGATAATGTGGTCGAGGTTGGAAAGAGCCGCCCCGAAAGCCTTGAATCAGGGTATAGAAAAATCTGTCTGTATATGACAATAGAGCATGGGTGTGGGAAATGTGCCTGTTTGTAATAATTCGCCATGACTGGTGATTATGTAGCGACTTCTCAGGAGGCGGGTATTTCAATCTTGCCCTACGGTAATGCATAAGAATTTCACCATACGTCATCATTCTGTTAAGAGAATGTTAAGGAGAAGTTCGAAAATATCACTTGTTGCCTCGTCTATCCCTTTTGCACCGCCTCATTCCATTCAAGATAGTCAGCCGTTACCTTGCTTCCCAGATGTCTTCCAAGATATATGCTCCTGCACTTTGTGGCAGTGTTATTCTTGGCCTTTAACTTGATGCATTTGAGTACAAACACGCTAAAACCCTTATGGAAGCATATATAAATTTTAAATCTTTTTATCCAAAGGCTTATGTCATAGGTACTCTTCAAGCACCAGGAAATCTTGAATGGAAGCCATGAATTTTTGTCCTTACATCTTCCCTAGAGTCCATAGATAATAGCATTAAAATGTAATATCAAAATTAAGCAGGCTGACATTAGGCATTGTGAGGTTATTGCTCAAATGCTCGAAAGTGTTTTATATAACAAAAAGACACAGCATAAACAGCATTTTTAAGGACTCGTTTTTTGTTTAACACAACCTGAATGGAAACTGGTTAATTAAAACCCAATCAGAATTTAATCTCATTAAGTTTGTGTAATTAAAAGGCAAAACACATTTGATGTTGCTGCAATTCGTTCTCGTTCTCCTTTACTGGCAGACCATGATTGGGTTTTTCTATTATATGCACGTCCGCTATAATACGCCGACTTTTGTGATTGTGCCCCAGCTGAAAATTTCCGGCGACGAAATTACGTGTCACTCTGTTTCCTTCAAAAAAATACGACCATTTTTTTCTTTTATTACCTCCTTAAATGGCATATTACGATGGCTAGAAGTAGTATATAAACAGCGCCGGTACGTAAAGTTTTGTACTGAAACCATCTATTTGAGTTTCAAAGAGATACCTTGGTGAGTATGCATCCGGGCACTGCACGAAATGTCTGCTTTAGTTAAGGATTTGGTACGGGAGTCTAAACTTTTCACTAATCTAAAGAGCTAAGCCATGTATATTGTATAACATCCTTATCGGGAGAAAACTTCTGTGAGGAAACAGTCGATTATTTCTTGGCGATATTCTAAAGAATTCTGTTTCACCTTACAGGACATGCGCTCATGACGTGGTGCTTCGAAGTGATGCGAGAGTAATTGCCTAGAGTTTAAATTCCATCGTCTTTCATATTTATGTTAATTTACGCATTAACTGATGCCACATTTTGCAGCAGCGCACGCACCGCAGCAGCGCACGCACCGACAGCTTCAGATGGTCTCCCACAACTCTTTTCTTAATTGGTGGTACCACCGCTGGCTTGATTAGCAGAAAAAGCGTCCTGAACGGTAGGCAGTGTTCTGCATTTAACACTTAATAATATTTGATCCACAGCGTGTGATTAGGCTTTTTTTTTCCCGGGAAAATAATTTTTGCGGACTCTTCCCCCCCGTTACAGTCGTTGAATACACTTTTGACAAACCATTTTATGCGACACAGTATTCATTAAAAAATATATATCTGTTCAGCGCCAAAACTTCGAAAAAATTAAGTGTGAAATAAATATCAAATTCCCAAAATTTGTCTGTTGGCAACAATTTTAAATGCCGTAACATGTAAATAGAGATCATAGTCGACAAAGCCTCTGGTAGACATATGAGAATGCTCAGTTTTACTTGGTGCTAAAGTTGGAATGCCGATAAAGGCTCGAAAAAAATTCTTGGTTTCCATCTTGAGAGCGCACTAAATTTAGATTGAATGTGGCATGTGGCCCATCTTACCGCAGCTGGTCATACCACGGCCGCGATGTGGTTTGTATAGCACACTTTCCTAATGGCAACGTATATTGATACTCACTACATAAGTTTAAATGCTTCAAAATGGTGTATCACTATACAATACATTCCTTAGTTAGTGATAAACGTGGACACCAAATCAGATTTATCGAACAAAATTTAGCGCTATGAAATTTCTTTAAAATAACTACAATGATTCCCCACTGCTAAGCACTAAGGGAAGCAAATCTAAGCCAACTGAGTGTTGTACTCGAAGATCCTGGGTGACAGAGTTGTTCGGTGTTTACCTGAAGTCATTATTTCATGTATATTTGCAGTCAGTTCAACATGAACGGTCTCGTTGGAGTCAACGCCCTCGTCTGGGTTGCCGTCGCATTAGGTAATTGTAAATGCCGCACACAAAATGTGTTTGGCTAGTTAGCACATCATCTTGTCTATGCAGAATTGACCTCATGGTTCTCTGCTCTATGGCGCAAAAAATTCTGATTATGTACCCAACTTTGTTTCAACGCCCGCTCCCACGCTGTCATGTATACTTGTTCAGTTGGCGATAGAAGCCTTTGAACTGTGACAATAAGGAAGCCGTTGAATTAAGTTGGTGTCATCGATATGAAACTAATGGTAACTGGTATATTCGTGTTTCCGTGAAAAGATACAATACTTCGTTCAACTTTTTCTCGTCTAAAACATGAACATAGTATGCACAACTAAACTGGTTCGTGATACGCTTACTTTACATTAAGCTTATGCTTTCCGGATTCAGACACGTTGTCATGTCTTTCGTTTTCCCTCCAGATTTGGTGAACTACGATTTGCATGAAAGTTTCTTACCTCTCACAGTTAATATCCTGTGAAAAGATAGTCTGCGACATCATCCATCTATTTATACACCTGATGTGTTGCGTAGTACTTGACTGATCACAAAGGAGCATGGTGTGCCGAAAAAGAAACCTTTATTTTATTGTGTTTGGAACAACATTCATATAGCAGAGGCGTAGGAATGCCAAGTACATCACAGGAATAGCTTAAAGCTGTGAGGTCTTTAACGCGGTAGGCAAATTGTGTTAGCGAAGATATGTATAAATTGGTCAAGAAAGTGAATATTCGAAGCTGCTTTATTGAAAGTGTTAAGGAAAGTGCAGCCGCCAAGATTTAACATCTTTCTTAAGCTCAGATTGATGTTGTATATATGTGATGCACTGTATAAGCTGGCTGGTTGTTATTAGAATTTGGCCATATAAAAGCAAAGAAAAAAAAATGCCCAGTGGCTCTGCACTCCATGAACAAAGCTATTTTAATTTGACATTTTCTACTACAAAGGCAGTGGTATAACTATGAGGTGTAAATTGACAACACCAAATTCATTGCTCTTTTTTTTTGGTTGCTTACAGCTGTCCTGATTAATGAAGCTGCTGCTCTAGGAGGTGGTGTCGGAGGTGGCAGATCATTCGACCGTAAGAAGTGAATGAATGCAAAATGAAGCCAGGCTCATGCCCACATCCACAAGTTGAAGAACCCACTTTCGCTTTAAATAAAGCGAATGAACTAGAAATTTTGGTTGTTTGGTTTACGAAGTCTCCGTGCCGAAGCAACCCAAGCTATAAGAGACGCTGTAGTTGAGGGCTCTGGATGGACACGACTGACTGCGCTGCTTTACACATACACTAAAGAAAAGAAAGAAACAATTTCCTGTACTACTAAACTATTTTCCAATAACAGAGAGCTGAGGTAGTTGGTACGTATTCATTCTAAAAAGGCGGACACAAGTGGGAAGTCAGGACACAGGTGTTTGTGGTGTCCTGACTTCATTTTTGTGTCCGTGCTTGCACACCCTGTCTGTTTAGAATGAACACTAAACTATTCTTGGACAATACCAATATCACTACACTTGCCGCGAGCAGACGCTCCCTAAGCGAGGAAGCGTGCAAAAAATGGGGGTGGCCAGGCCACCCACCTTAACACCGAGACGTCGTAGCTTTTTGACAGCGTCTGCTTGGGTCTACATAGTTCCTGATCGTTAAAAGTGAAGTAAACTGTACTCTGATGGTGTCAGAAACTTAACATGCCAACTTTCAGGGAATTTCGTTCAGCTAATATCACCAAATTACGAAAATACAGTTTGAATTCCACGAGCACGCACAAGGAGATTTCGGTGCCAAATTGAAAAAAAATGAAATTTTGACCGGTATTTTTGCGTGTAATAATGAGCAAATGATAATGTAGGTAACATCATTAGAGTCTTCATATTACAGTTTATCAATATGAACCAATTCATTACTTCACTTTAGAGTCCCCTTAACGCACATGGAAATGTTACAGTACACTTGCCATTAGCATATCGCCTATATCCATAAGCGACCTCCGTGACTCGGATCGAATCCACGTCTCTCGTGTCACCATCCGAACGCAGTAACCACTGGGACACTGCTGCGAAGAAAGTTTATATTGGCCATTTCCGTATACATACACAAATAAAGACTGCGAGTATGCGCTTCCAGCGAATTTATGTTCTGGAAGCGTTGCAGGCAGATGCACCAGAGAACAAACAAATCACAATTTATTTGTGGAATGCATCGAACTCACGCGAAGAGAGGCAAGCAACAGTGAGCCGCGGCGACGGCTAGCGAACTTACGCCAAAACAGGCTGGCGGTTTGCAGGGCCCGTTCGCCTTCTTGTTGTCGGAAAACAAGTCTACGCCCGGGAAACGGGGAGACTGCTCCTTTTGTAGCACACAAGAGGGCGACGCGCACCACCGCTGCCCAGAACGCTGCGCTGTCCTGGGATAGCCGGTGTGCGTGGCCCCGAAAAAGTAAGACAGCCTACATGCGATATTTTACGAAAGGTTTCTGATGCTTGTTAAAGCTTTTAGGTCATCATGGTATAATTTGGAGGGAGAAGAGGCGTGCCTAAAACAGTAGCTCTTGTTCTCTGGCTATTCTCGCTGGCCCTGAATTTATCAGAGTGACACTAACCTAATTAGAAGTTAATTAAATCCAGTTATGTGGCTCTCAGACATTACGAGAAATAAAAGCCCAGAGATTATGGAATAACCTAACCATCAATTACGTGGAATGGACAGCTGCCCTTCCATTCCCGAAATAAAGAAAACAATATTATTATGCGGCAGCGAAATTTGGTTTCCCTCACGAAACTAGGGAGGGGCGAAGCATGTAGGGATAGGTGTTTCAACTCCAATGTTGTGAAATCTGGGGAGGGGCGAAGCATGCAGTGTTCTGAGAGAGATTTCTTTGATGAGGCACGACTGGTTCCAAGACTGAAACCGGGCATGTAGGGAAGTGTCTTTCCGCTCCACTAACGTCATCGAAAAACTGCGTCGGAACGCGGCTTACCCTGAGGTGCTTCTACTTCTTCCCTACATACCTGGATTCAGTTGCCTACACTCTAAGAAAAAAAAAGGGTATACGTGACTCTTTTCGGAGTTCTGACTTGCCACGTATACGACTCTCTTTGGAGAGTCACGGTGACTCTCTTGGTGGGTCAGAGTGGGCGCGCTCAGGAGAGTCCCCAGACCCTCTTAAGAAGAGTGGGAGGACTCTTATGCGAAGGATCACACTACCACTTCTGAGGGAGTCAGACGACCCTTGCCGGTGACGCTCCTACGCGGGTCAATTGACACCCACCGAAGCGTCAAGCGACTCTACGGCTATTTTAAGCGACTAAATTGAGCCATGCTCTACTTTTGCGCGACTACTGCTGGAAATAGTGAAGTATTCATTTTAAGCAACTCCATTCATACTTGCCGTTGTCCCCAGCGACTGCAAAAAAAAAAAGGCTAGTTCAATTTTAGCATTATTTTAATAAAACTCAAAACAACACACCATTTCCAGCAAAGTTGAAGCAGTTGAGGTATTCCTCGATTACATGCTTGTATGAGTATAACCAACCAAAATGTGTGACTGTGATGTGCATAGAGTCATGTCGTGCAAAATAAACAGCAGATATCGGTATCATGTTTCCACATTTATTTTTTTTATGATTAAGAATCGAAAAGTCGTGAAGGCTGGAGGAATCAGACTTGTGACTTGCTATGTTGTCGCTCCTGTTCAGCGTGAGCAGCCATGAAAAATGGTACCTGAAAAAAAAGAACGTGATATTGTAATCAGAAAACGGAATCATAGTAAGAGTTTGCAATACCTACACAATAAGTGATTTACACAGACATAATGAAGGCTCACAACAAAACAACAAATGCAAAGAGGCATGGTTAGGAACCGTGTTTTTTGCCGTTATCGTGTAAAACAACTTTCTTAAAGTAGCTCAGACATGACATATGCTAGAATTAACGCACATAGCTCCCACAGTAACGTATACTCACTCCATTTTGTTAAAACTCCGACCGTCATCGCAGATGTAGGCAAAGCACGAAAAGAGCAAACAGAAACGAGGGAAAAGTGCGCACGGTGGCGGCCGCAACAACGCGCGCCGTTGAAAGTGTTGAGCTTTTCCCGTTATCGGCGAGGTGAGTCCGAAACATTTAAGCGACTACCGCGTACGTGCTGAAAGCATCATACTATATCTGCACCTCAAAACTACTGTCTTTACGGCAACAACAAAATCCATTATATACAGTGAGTCTATGTGTCCTGTACACAGACGTTTTTTTTTTCTTTTTTTTTTTTTCATGTTTACACGCGCGGAAGCCGCTGCACAATCGAGTATCGATGGAAATGTTATTATGACATAGACTAAATCGCACCTCAAAATGATATCGAGCATCTTCATCAGTGCAGACAGAATGTGCGATCAGAAAATAATGGCCCTTGATACGGGATTGCAGTCACTTGCACAACAACGCGCATAGCTGTCTCAGCTCGTTAAGTAACAGTTTTAATTGAGCATCTGCAACAGCCCCGCGGACGCAGGCTACCGTTGGAAATGGCTGCCAGCCTACTTCCGCATAGCTGGTGCAGACGCCCAGCTAAAGCTGTGTAATTCGTACATACGAAAGCGGTACACTCACCGTTAACAGGCGCACGTTGTCTGTGTCCGCTGCTCCAAAAATGTTCCTCACTCCAAGCGTCACTACGAGCACGGAGCCTGGCGCGCAGCCACCGAACTCTCGAACTGAAAACTACAAGACACGCGACCAGCGACCAGCAACACCAACGCAGCGCATTCCAAAACACGGAGGAGAGGGAGAGAGCAGGCAGCGGAGGCAGCGGAGGTGGCCGAGGCGCCTGCGCCGGCGGCGACAGTTTGGCGTCGGGGCTCGCGGGCCAGCCACAACGACGACGAAGGGCAAACGTGCGATATGTATGGCCGCGCCTTAATCCCGGGAGCCAATCGAAAGGCGCTTCGCGAGAGTGTTCTGACGCCTTTAAAAAAGCTAACTCTCTTTCCCTGCCTCTACCTTCCAAAAGGGGTCAAGTGACGACCCGAAGGGAATCACGGTCTTTTGATCCGCTTTTGACTCCCTTTTTTCTTAGAGTGTACATAATGTAGTAAACGGTGTTTCTGCTCCATTAGCGTTGTCGGCTATTTGTTGGGCTTATTGTTAATTTTTAATTTTTAGTGAACCAGTAGCGAGTAGTGTGGTTTACTCATCGTGACGCATATCCGTTTTTATGATGGACCGTGTGTCACTCATCGCGTTAAATGGGAGCCAATCGCGCGGCAGATTCGAAGGGTTTACGTATCAGCCCCCCGAAACGCACCACGAAAGCGCGGACAATTTAGAGTTGGTCCTTTTAGTCCGCCACCGAATGCCGGTTGTGGTCCCAAGACCGAGTCAAAGCCGAGAGTTGATAACAAAGCAGAAATCTATTCCCACTTACGGCAGCACAAGCACGACTCGAACATGCACACTCGGCAGGTACCAATCATCATACAACTCACACTATAACTCAGATGGTGTTTAAATCAACGGGAACAAACAAACGATGCCTGCTACAAATACACTCTCATGCATTACAACTATTCTAGAACACTTAAAGATTCGAATATTCACCAAACTTATCCAGTCTAAAGTTCTTCAAACGAATGTCGAATGTTTCTTTTCGAGGAACGACTCACACAAACTCCACCGCTGATTGTCGTTCCCTAGAATCGTCGGCCCCGAATGTTTCTCTTCCAGGAAACACCCTTCAAATCTTCCGCAGCTCCCATGGCGTCATCACTCGATCCTTCCAGCATGACTGATCGCACTTAATAAAACTTGTTCGCCGACACCACGATTGTTCCCTCACTCCCGCAGTCACTGACTGACAC
Organism: Rhipicephalus appendiculatus; assembly: GCA_030522465.1. Taxonomy (NCBI): domain Eukaryota; kingdom Metazoa; phylum Arthropoda; class Arachnida; order Ixodida; family Ixodidae; genus Rhipicephalus; species Rhipicephalus appendiculatus. The sequence continues at coordinate 24,399 of JALIZH010016510.1, read as the reverse complement.
TCCGTCGCCGCCGGCTTATATCCGTTAGCCACTGGATTATCGACGCTTCCAGGCTTCTTCTCTGTGCGCAGCACAGAGAAAGCTAAGGAAAAGGCGAGATTTTTCTCGTCGGTTCCACTCAACGTGGCGTTACTTGGCAATGCATGGGCCCTGTGGGGAGCTTTTTCTTTCAGAGTGAGTATTATGGCGCTCTCCATTGTGATGAAGTCAACCGATTTCGATTGAATGATCCTGTAAACGGGTTGTCGTATCGGGTATGGGACAGTTGCTGTCGTATGCACAGATCTATAAAACGTCTGTGAAAGTCGACACATACGGTCCCTCGTCACGCAAGAACGAACTGGGCAGCGCTCGAACGCCGTCAGCATAAGTAAGTATTGTAGTGAAGAGTAATGCCCAGCGCTGCAGCCACATCACCAGCTATGCACAAGGCACGAGCTGGAGCTGCCTTGCCTGTGGTTGCTGCAACGCTGCCTGCGCCTGACAAGCTCTTGCCGTTACTGTTCGGACGAAACCACCGCGTACGGCCAAGTGTTTTCATTATTAAGGCGAAAGCCTTTAATGTCTCATGCTCACGTCCGTCCGGTGTCCGTTCGGCGTCCGGTGTCCGTCCGTCTGTCCGTCCGGTGTCCGTCCGGTGTCCGTCCGTCCGGTGTCCGTCCATCCGTCTGTCCATCCGTCCGCCCGGTGTCCGTCCGTCAGTCCGTCCGTCTGGTGTCTGTCCGTCCGTCTGTCCGTCCGGTGTCCGTCCGTCCGTCTGTCTGTCCGTCCGGTGTCCGTCCGTCCGTCCGGTGTCCGTCCGTCCGTCTGTCCGTCCGTCCGGTGTCTGTCCGTCCGTCCGTACGTCTGTCCGTCCGTCCGTCTGGTGTCCGTCCGTCCGTCCGGTGTCCGTCCGTCCGTCCGTCCGGTGTCCGTCCGTCCGTCTGTCTGTCTGTCTGTCCATCCGTCTGTCCGTCCTTCCGTCCCGTCCATCCGAGCTCTGGCACGGAGCCAGGTGGCCGCCGGGATGCGCAAACGAATGCCGGTCGCGTCGGACTCTACAGCGCTCACTCTTTGCTTGCGTAGCTTCGCTGTGCCCAGCGTTTGCAATCATTCTGACCGGCGCCGTCTCAAAGGACCCAGGCGTTCACGGAATACACCTTCGAATTTACAAAGGGCCCGTCAATTTAGGCGCTGGAACGCTATGGCGTTTGCACGATGCACAAAGCGCGAGAAAATACTAACGCATGCGAACGGAGGAAGATTAGTCTCGCGTCTCGCTGTGACTCGCGGTAAAAAATTAAAAAAAGAAAACACGCACACATTCGGTTTGTGTGTTATCCCACTGAGAGTGTAAAAGAAAAAAAAGACGATAGTCTTGTGCCGGCCGTACTCCTATGTTTTGCCTTGCCTCAGACAGTGCCTACTCTCCGTTGAATTGGCCGCATCTGGCTGGCATTGATAAAATAGAGGCGGCGCTGCGCCGATATATGGACACCATCGAAAAAAATTACACCATCTCCCGCTAAAGGGAACCATGTGTAGATGTGAAGCAGCGGGCGCTAACGCTTACACTGGCGGCGGCGTTGACGCTGGCGCTCATCGCAACGTTGCGCAGGAGAGAAAACTGGGGAGGCGCAAAGCAGGCAGTGATGGAGCAGTTTTTCCTACTAGAACATGCCAATCGCTGCTAATGGGCAATGAGAGACAGAAGACTCCGACTGGACACAGAGACCCGCACTCCGCTTTTAGTTAACGCGCACGCTGCGAATTTTTATTGTTCAACAACGCACAGGAGAAATCTCCCACCGGCACCACCTTGGAGGTGAAGATCCATTGCTATATATACGGGATGGCCAGTGAACGGTTGTGCAGCGCGAGCAGTCGGTTTTTTTCAACCAAGAAACTCGCTAGCAGACGCTGCCTGCGTCGGCGTCGCGAGGCGAGAGAGGGAGGAGCGTAGGAGAGGAGAGAGAGGGGGGTGACACGCATGCGCAGTGGGAGTGTGAACGCCGTGGGCAGGGATGCGTAGAGGAGAGAGGGGGGGAGCGTAAGAGAGGAAAGAGAGGGGGGACGCGCATGCGCAGGGGGAGTTAGACGCCGCGGGCAGGGATGGAGAGAGGGGGGAGTGTAAGAGGGAAAAGAGGAAGGGAGGCGCATGCGCAGTGTGGGTGTGGTTGCCGCGGGGAGGGATGCCTAGAGGAGAGAGAGGGGGGAGAGGAGGTTTTTTATTTTTATTTTTTTTAACTGTTTGCGCATGCGCAGTAAGGGTGGGCACGCGGCACACCACCACCACCACCACCACCACCACCACCACCACCACCGGATTAAGCTTCGCCATAAGATGCTTCACATCTAAAACATGAGCTTGTGCTGAACCAAGGGCCACTGCCAGCGGCTGGACATTATCATCGGCAAAGCGCTTTTTCGTGCAAAGCGTCGCGGTCCATGCACAGCTTCGCATTTTCAGCACAGCCTAAAAGACACTAGGGTCTTTAGATCTACGTATATGTGTATTTTCTAATAAAAGAACACACGACCTGATAATTAGATATTAATGACGCGCCTCAGGTATGCGTAGTATTTGCTTTTTGATCGAATATGTTCACAAGTATGAACGAAAACACCAGTTCAAGATGGCTGGGCGTTCAGAAGTTACTTAAACTTTGGCCCTGTAGCTAGCTGAATCGGGTCACGGACAGACAGATAGACAGACAGACAGACAGACCAACATTTTTGCGTTTAAGTATCCCAAGAAAGACTATCGTCTTTAAAAGACATGGCATAGTCAGTGGAACGGCCACACGCTTTCGCCGAACACACTTTAGAATGTACAACGTGTCCTTCAATTTTTTTGGTGGAGGTGTTGGGTATTCCTCTTCTCTACAGGATACACAATGCGACGAACTACGGTGCCTTGATTCAGTCGTAGTAACTGCCTTTCTCCCTCAAGGAAACTGATATTACCACGCATTTGACATACTAAGTAACATTATTTATCTACTGGGGCCGCTGGCCACAAAACCATGTTTCTGGCAATCACGACCTTACCGGCACGTCCGTGGCCTCTTGCTCCTCTTCACCGTTTGGCACAGGGCGCTTGTTTCTTGGAACCTGAAATGGTCTGCATCATGCGAGGTGAATTGGTCGCGGAAGTGGGACCACAACATCAATGCATACAGTGTAGTAATGTGCTTCAAAGTTTGCTTCAGCATCTCTTTAACGAGTTTTATTGCGATAGCAATTATATGGACACTCTCGGCTGAGTTTCGCCGTCGCCGTCTGTCGACGCCGTCATGGTCCGGATATGTATATGTATATATAAAAAAGGCACAAAGAAAAATAAATCAGCAGAAAAAATTCCAAACCACCTGACCGGGGATTCGAACCAGCGACCCCTCGCTCCGCAGCCTGCTGTGCTAGCCAGCACTACCACACGCCATTTTTTTTTCTTTATTACTTGTACATCATACAGTAATATTACAGTGCATGAACAGCGTGGACAGAGGTAAGAATTATGTGACACCAGCGCAACACAAGGAACAAGGGACAAGGAATAACACAAACGAGCGCTGAACTTTCAACTGAAGTTTATCTCCGAAACGGGACAGAGTATATAGAAAAACGACACGTGAACATAAAAGATTGCAAAGCACTTTTTGCAAAAAAACAAAACCTAAACAGTGTTAACAGCCCACCTCACCTGCGGCGGTCATGCGCACGAGACAAATATCCAACTTCTTTCTCCGTCAAAGCAATGGACGGGACACTCACGTAATTATCGCCAAGTCTCGCGATCTCTGCTGCCTCTATAATTTCCCGCGTTAATTGAGAGCCACATCGCCCCACCACTCGGCACCTCTCCAAAAGGGGTTTGCACTCAGTGTCACAAGTGCTGCAATGAAGGGCTAAGTGCCCGCTGTTCATTTGGCGAACATTGTTGCTTTGTTCGCGCATCCGATCGTTCACGCATCGGCCAGTTTGACCAACATACTGTTTTCCGCATGCCAGCGGGCTGCTGTAGATGACGCCCTCTACACATTCCGTGTAACGGTTCCGATGGTTCACCTGGCAACCAGGTTGTTTCTTTTCCAGCGAAGTGGTTTTTGCGGCAAGCCGGGAGAGCTTCTGAGGAGCACTGAAAGCCACGCGAACATGAGCACGTTTGGCTACCTTTTTTCAACCCGTGGGAAACACCATGGATATAAGGCACAACGGCCGTTTTCATTTTGCTACACTCAGAAGTAGCACATCCCCGCTCAACCAGGCTATGGCGAGACTTGTAACTTTTCAGTATAGCCTCAGCCACCGAAACTACCACATGCCTTGGATAACCCGCTTTTTCCATGCGGTCAACTTGCTGCGTGAACGATCCATGAAGGGCATGCACGCATGACTTCTCGAGAGCATTCTTCATGCACATCCTAACAATGCCCATTTTTACTAATTTGGAGTGCGCCGACTGATAAGGCAAAAGTGGCTTCCGAGCACGCGGCTCATAACCCCAGCAGATATGATTAAGACGGCAATGCAGAGCGATATCTAGAAACCGCATGGTCCCGTCTTCTGGCTTTTCGTGCGTAATGTCCAAGGGATCTAGGCACTTTTGGAAAATATTTAAAATATCCCCGACACTTTGTTCGAACGCCTTCTCATCACACTCAAGAAACACCAAGAAATCGTCTACATAACGAAATATGCGCACACAAAGAGACGGTACATGCTCCAAAATATTCTTATCACACTGGGCCATGACCAAGTTACTGAGTGCCGGGGCAATACATGCTCCGATACAGATGCCCGTTCTTTGAAGATAAACGCTTTCATTCCAGGAAACAAAAGTGGAACGCAAGTAGAATAAAAAGAAGCTCCAGGAAGCCACTCACACTTACACCTGCCCTGTTTTGGAAGGTAACAGCTCCAACCTGATCAATTCGCCTCTCAACACATTCTAAAATCAGGTCGTGGGGAAGGGAATAGTACATATCCTTAACGTCCACTGAAAAATATTTCAGGGACCTGTGCTGGTTTTCTTTCAGAAATTCCAAAACGTGGTCTGAATTCTTTATGTAAAAAGGGTCCTCAAAACCGATTAGCTCAAGCTGATCCTGTAAAAACAAGCCCATTGACTTCTGCCAAGTTCCTCTTTCAGTAACAATAACGCGAAAAGGCCAATTGTCTTTGTACGATTTCTTGGTGTTTCTTGAGTGTGATGAGAAGGCGTTCGAACAAAGTGTCGGGGATATTTTAAATATTTTCCAAAAGTGCCTAGATCCCTTGGACATTACGCACGAAAAGCCAGAAGACGTGACCATGCGGTTTCTAGATATCGCTCTCCATTGCCGTCTTAATCATATCTGCTGGGGTTATGAGCCGCGTGCTCGGAAGCCACTTTTGCCTTATCAGTCGGCGCACTCCAAATTAGTAAAAAGGGGCATTGTTAAGATGTGCATGAAGAATGCTCTCGAGAAGTCATGCGTGCATGCCCTTCATGGATCGTTCACGCAGCAAGTTGACCGCATGGAAAAAGCGGGTTATCCAAGGCTTGTGGTAGTTTCGGTGGCTGAGGCTATACTGAAAAGTTACAAGTCTCGCCATAGCCTGGTTGAGCGGGGATGTGCTACTTCTGAGTGTAGCAAAATGAAAACGGCCGTTGTGCCTTATATCCATGGTGTTTCCCACGGGTTGAAAAAAGGTAGCCAAACGTGCTCATGTTCGCGTGGCATTCAGTGCTCCTCAGAAGCTCTCCCGGCTTGCCGCAAAAACCACTTCGCTGGAAAAGAAACAACCTGGTTGCCAGGTGAACCATCGGAACCGTTACACGGAATGTGTAGAGGGCGTCATCTACAGCAGCCCGCTGGCATGCGGAAAACAGTATGTTGGTCAAACTGGCCGATGCGTGAACGATCGGATGCGCGAACACAGCAACAATGTTCGCCAAATGAACAGCGGGCACTTAGCCCTTCATTGCAGCACTTGTGACACTGGTGAGTGCAAACCCCTTTTGGAGAGGTGCCGAGTGGTGGGGCGATGTGGCTCTCAATTAACGCGGGAAATTATAGAGGCAGCAGAGATCGCGAGACTTGGCGATAATTGCGTGAGTGTCCCGTCCATTGCTTTGACGGAGAAAGAAGTTGGATATTTGTCTCGTGCGCATGACCGCCGCAGGTGAGGTGGGCTGTTAACACTGTTTAGGTTTTGTTTTTTTGCAAAAAGTGCTTTGCAATCTTTTATGTTCACGTGTCGTTTTTCTATATACTCTGTCCCGTTTCGGAGATAAACTTCAGTTGAAAGTTCAGCGCTCGTTTGTGTTATTCCTTGTCCCTTGTTCCTTGTGTTGCGCTGGTGTCACATAATGAACCACCAACTTGCCCAAAAATGTGCCCTCTTAAGAGGTAAGAAGCAGTGTAGTTTACCTAGCCATTATGCAGCTGGAAGGCACAGCTGCACTGACTGGCAGAGGTGAGCATCGTGCTCCCGATCTCAATCAACCGCATACCATGGCTTCGGAAAGCTTTCTGCGTTTTGCTTCACTTAACGTTCGGGGTCTCGCTAGCAAAAATAAGCAGAATCAACTGTATCGACTAGTTGTAGAGCGAAAACTCGACGTTATAGCCGTGCAGGAAACCAAAGTTTAACAAGAGACCGGGAACATAGTGCGGCCTTTTACCTCACGGTACAGTGTTCGTATAAGTCACGCCATTGGTTACTCAGCCGGTTGTGCATTATTTGTCCGCCAGGTACAAGGTCTTGTCGTTGAATCGGTTACATCTAGTTTATCGGGGCGGTTAGTAGTATGTGATTTCACGCACTTTTCTTCTAAATGACGCGTAAGGACTGTATATGCGCCTAACGTACAAACCGAAAGGTGTGAATTCTTCCAATCCCTAGATGGATATTGCGATACGGACAGGCAGGTTGTAATAATGGGAGATTTTAACTGTGTGCTTTCTGCACACGACAAGACAAGCAGTGCGCCGTACAAGGATGTGAGTACAGCTGCTCTTAGCAATATTATAGACCGATACATTCTCGAAGATGTGGCAGAGTCTCTGGATGTGGGGCAAAGCATGCATTTTACGCACTTTCAAAATTCCAGCCACGATCGTCTAGACAGAGCTTATGTAACGGCGAATGTAATACCATTGTGTTACAAATATGTAGTCGAGCCAGTTTTTTTTACGGATCACTGCTTAATCAGCTTTAATATCCGTTGTGGCGGAGCTAGACAAAATAGGTTCTCCTGGGACCTTTGGAAGTTGAATTCGCAGCTACTGAAGGACGAAGTTTTTTAACGAGAAGGTGCTAGAATGTGTCAGTAAAATTAATGACAATAGTGAACTATCAATTGGCGCTCAATGGGAATACTTTAAAAGCGATATTAAGATGGTGGCGTTGCAAAGAGCCTGCGCAATTAAGCGAGAGAAGAGAAAAGAGGAAACAATACTGAAACTTTAGCCACTTATGGGCACAGCCACACGCCATGCTCGTGCCAGCGATATAACGGCGAGCTATTCATATGCAACATTTGCCACTCGCGGTACGCAGACCTCGAAACATCCCCAGCTTGTTTTCTATCACGCAACGCTTTTACAGTTTCTTTCAAATTGAAAACTGCCCTTGAGATGCGCTCGAAAAAGTGGTTCCCTTCTGTACCACTCATGATGTAGAAGGAAAAAAAGAACACCAGGCACACTTGGCGTCAAACGGCACTGCGTGGCAGGAGACGCAAAGGGGTCATTCCACGCGCTGCAGTTCGGAGAGAGATAGAGAAAAGACATTTATTTGGTCCGGACGAAAGAGGATGTGGTGTTTATACATCCAACTCCTGGCTAGACCCATGTCGGGACGGGGAGGCCAAGCCTCTCCGCCCTCTCACGGGCCTTCCGGACAGCCAGGAGCTGGACGTCGTAGCTGGGGTCGGTGAAGCAGCGGTCCACCAGTCTTCTTGACAGCAGTCCTGCAACGCAGGGTATCGCCAGAGCATGTGTTGCAATGAGCTGATTTCTCCGCAGTCTGGGCATGTAGGCTCCATCTCCGCACCTATCATACTCAGGAAGCTCTTTGATGGGTAAGAATTCGTTTGGAGCATTCTCAGCGTGACAGATTGTGCTCTGTTAAGTTTGTGGTGGGGGGATGGGAACATCCGTCTAATTCCCCCTGTAGTGCGAGGTAATCTCGTGGAAGGTGACGAGCGGATCACCGAACTCGAGCTGTTCCGAACCATTAGAGGGCCCCTCATCGCCGCGGCAGATGAATCCTCGCGCACGATGATGAGCGATCTCATTGGGGTTCGGTTGGCCCGGTATGACGTCTGGACCCAAGTGAGCCGGGAACCAGATAATGTGGTGAATTTCGTCCTACAAGGACCTCCCTTGAAGGACCCTCGCGGCCTCTTTTGAGACTAAACCCGACTGAAAGGCCCTGACAGCAGCTCGGGAGTCAGTGTAAACAGTGGTGCGTTTAGGATCTAGTAGTGCCATAGCCACCGCGACCTGTTCAGCTACTTCTGCCATTGAGGTGCGAAGTGAGGCGGACGAGAGAAGATCTCCTTTGTGGTCGACTATAGCGACCGAAAATCTGCTAGCATTTTCGTGACGGGCTGCGTCTACGAATGCTTCCGTACCGTTTGGATTCTTTAAGAGTGCTCTTGCCCTCGCGAGCCTCCGACCCTTGTTAAATTGTGGATTTACGTTTCTTGGGACTGGGTCAACAATGAAGGATTCCCTGACTTGACTGTCTAGTTGAATCGCATCGCCTTTGTTAATGCCAGGTTGCAGGCCTGCGGCGCTTAACAGGGCCCTTCCTGGTTTGGTTCCAGATAATCTGGTAATTTATGCCATCCTTTGTGCTTCTGCTAGCTCATCGATTCTATTATGGACCCCTAGCTTCAAAAGTGCCTCTGCACTGGTTGTAATTGGGATACGGAGCACTTTCTTGATGCTTTTGCGCATGAGTGTATCTATCTTATGCTTTTCCGATTTTGTCCAATTAAGAGCAGATACTATATAATTCACGTGGCTCATAAGGAAAGCATGATGAACCCTAAGCAGCATGTCCTCCCCTATGCTGCCTTTCCTACCGGAAACTCTCATGATTAGCCTAATTATATTTTCTATCTTTGTAGTTAGATGAGCTATGACCCTGGCATTACATCCTTTAGCATCTATCACAAGACCCAAGATATTAATAGAATCAACTCTTGGGATGTCACATCCGTCTTTGTTTTGAATACTGATGGGGATTTGATTAAGTGGTGTTAAACCCCGAGCCCCCCGTCGTGCTTGTCTATATAGCAGGAGCTCTGATTTCTCCGCAGAGAGTGCAAGTCCTGTCTCCTCTAGGAATGATTCAGTTGCATCGAGAGCTTCTTGGAGAGTTTGTTCGACAGTAGCCTCTGAACCCCCTGGACACCATATGGTTATATCGTCCGCATATAATGCATGACCGATGTGTGGTACTGCTGCAAGCTTCGTTGATAGTTTGCTCATGGCGATGTTAAATAAAAGGGGGGAAATGACAGCCCCTTGCGGAGTACATCTGTTTCCAAGTGCATAGACTCCTGATGTCAAATGTCCTATCCGTATTGTTGCCGTTCTGCTTTCTAGGAAGGATTGCGCAAAGGAAAAGAAATTGTTTCCCAAGTTCCAAGCAGATATTTCTTTAAGGATGCATTCGTGGGTGATCCTATCGAAGGCTTTAGTTAAATCTAGGGCGAGGATTCCCTTGACATCTTTGCTCGGCGAGTCTAAAATTTGAGTCTTGAGGAGAAGCATAACATCCTGGGTAGAAAGAGCCGGTCGGAATCCTACCATGTTGTACGGGAAGAGCCCCCTGTGCTCGATGTATCGAAATATTCGATTATGTACTGCATGTTCCATAACCTTACCGGTACATGAGGTCAGGGATATAGGCTGGAGGTTGTCCAAGCCAGGAGACCTGCCTGGTTTTGGGATTAAGATTACCGTGGCCATCTTCCATTCTGAGGGGACCAATCCGTTCTTCCAAACATTATTAATTTCCTTAACCATGGTCTGGATGGCTCTGTCATACAAGTTCCTGAGGACTTTCTTACTGATCCCATCAGGTCCCGGAGCAGACCTACTGTTCAGAGTGTGCAATACCTCTCTAATTCCTGCCTCCACGAAAGGGGCATCCAGTGCCGGGGCAGGAATGCCTCCATAGAGAAGCGGGGAGCATGAACTCGAATTTTGGTCTAGCTGAAGATACTTATAGGCTAGGGTCTGGAGGAGGACTGCTTCAGAAGTACCCTCTGCTTTCGCTTTGTTGATTAGTGGTCGACTGCAAGTCTTTGATTTCCCCTGGTCTGCCCGTCATCTAATAAACGCCTAAGGATTGTCCATTTGCCTCCCCTACGCATTGTGCCATCGGCTGCCAGACAAGCATCTCTCCAATGTTGCTTGTTTAACTCATTGCAGTGTTCTTCAGTAAGTTTGTTGATTTCCGAAATTTTCTTCCTTAGTCTTCGGTTTAACCTCTGCGTTTTCCACCTCTCAACCAAAGATCGTTTAGCCTCCAATAGATGTGCAAGTCGAGCATCCATGCTAGGGACATTTCGGTCCGTGGTGATTATTTTGGAGGCTTTCTCGATATCCTTCTGGATCCGAACAAAGAGGTCACTAAGATTGTCGTATACCGTTTCATCTTGTCCTCTAGTTTCTCTAAAGAGGTCCCACTCTATATATTTGTAATTTTTAGGAGGTGGGTGCTGTATATCTAGCGCGATTTCTGTTATATAATGGTCACTTCCGAGGTTTTCCTGCAGATTAGACCACCTTGCTGATGCGTTTTTTGTGAAGCAGAGATCCGGCATAGTGTCCCTGGATACCGAATTTCCTAGTCTAGTGGAGAAACGCGGGTTGAGATAAGTGTTAGATCCAAATCTGAACTTCCCGCAACCAGATTGTCTCCTTTCTTTGACCTCATCGTATATCCCCAGGATGAGTGCGGTGCATTGAAATCACCTGCTATCACCCAGGGGGTTACCCTTAACTACGGATGCAGTTCTATTGAGGATCACACGGAGATTGTGTTTTTGAGCTGAAGGGGGGCTGTACAAGTGTAAGATGAAAATATTCTGGAGACTTTTACCATTGGGGATAATTTCTACCACTTGCGCTTCAAGGCCACTCTTCCGGTCTGCTTCACAGATTTTAACTTCGTGTTCCGTGAATGAGGTGTCCTTTCTTATTAAGGTGGCTATGCCTCTGCCCTTATCCTTTCTTTGACAAACGGATCAGTACCCCGAAAGGTGTACATTCTCACTGAGAGTTTCCTGCAAGAGCAGAATGTGCGGCCTAATATCTTGTGCCTTGATCATCTGCAGCAGTGCAGCCTTACGTTTCAGGAAGCTTGCGCAGTTCCACTGCCAGACAATAATATTACCTATTGGACCCGCCATTTTGGAAATTACTGAGTTAGCATGGCCTGCGGCGAGTCCGCATGCTCATTGCAGTCTTCACGATGAGGCTCCTGCTGTATCTTTTTTCCCTTAATAGTGTTGCCCAAGTCTACCATTTTCATTTTAGATTCCAATATTCCTACTCTGCGTGTTAAATGTGTGAGGTTTCCATCCATGTGCTCAATCGCGCTGGACTACAGCGTCTAAAAGTCATATAATCATATAATCAATCCTTGGCCACTCCCCCCTGAGTGGGTATGAGCCATGTCAGAGGCAGCAACAACAACAGCGTCGGCTTCTGCATTGTGGACACTCGTAACGCTTTGCTCAAATACAAACACGTAACAACTGCGACAGTTGTTAGTTCACGCTTGTCCTGTGTATACCTGTGCGTCCTTTTCGAGCATCCTTCTTTGTGCTGCGGCGGCGCGTTGGAAGTATCGAGCTGCTTGTCGTTCTTCGTGTGACGAACTAATTTCTTGCTATCGAATTCATTGCTTCGCCCCAGTGGCGAAATTGTGACTTTTTCAATGCACAGACTGCTTGGGGAGAATGGGCTCATTCTCCCGTGGATGGTACATCCAGTAGAATGATCGAATATTCGAAAATACCCACACGTCCAGGAACCTAACTTCCCCTTTTTTAGCAAATTCATGGGTGTGCTCGAAAAGTGCAAAACATGTGCGCGAAAGAGCCTACAACACAACCATCGGTCCGCAATGAGCCGGCACCGCTGTCCAGAAAAAAAAAATTAAAAAATCATCTACGTATCGCAAAATGTCTAACTCAGTAGTGTTAACGAGAGTATCGCACAAAGAATTCTCAAGTTCCCCCCAAAACCAGATTGCCGACAATCTGGGGGCCGTGTCCACAGGCTATATCAAGACAGCGCCGTGTTCTGCGTAGCGGTGGTGGGCGTGGCACACTTGAGTGCTACAAAAGGAGCAGTCTGCCCGCTTCCCAGACGTATATTTGAGTTCGGACGCCAAGAAGGCGTGCGGTCCTCAAAGCCACCCGCCTGCTTTTTCGCCCGTTCGCCGGTGGTCGTCATGATTTACCTTCCTGAGCTTTCTCACCAGCGTTAGTTCGATGCCGTTCATCACATAAAATTTGATTTGTTGGTTCTGTGATGTACCTGCCTGCACTGCTTTGAGAATGTAATTGATAAACTGTAATATCAAAACTCCAATGACGTTAATTTCATCAGCACAGGCTGATTAATTTCTACAGCACAGGCACACAATCAAGGTCAAAATTACATTTGACCTTGATAGGTATATCAGAGTGTCTTTTCGCACTTTGGGTGACATTGGCTCACTGAGATTTCCTGATAGTTGGCATGTTAAATCCCTGGCCCCTCAGAGTACAGTCCAGTTCACTTTTACCGATTAAGAACTATGTAGGCTGACGTATACACTGTGAAAAGCAACGACGTCTCGGAGTTTGGTGCGAGAATTTCAAGATGGCCTGGCCATCCGCTTTTTCTTTTGTGCCTTTCTCGCTTACAAAGCGTCTTGCCGTCGAGCGTGGTAATTAGGTATTGTGGAAGAATAATTTAGTAGCACGAGGATAGTTGTTTTTTCTTTAGCGTCCGTTTAAAGAACTTCGGGTGGTCGAATCTATGCCAAGAACCCTACGATGTCGTCTCTCATAGCCGGAGTCACTTCCAAAAATTAAACCCCATCAACCAATGCAACCAGAAGTTCTATACTCCATCTCACAATTACCTTGCAGCACTGCCGAAGCTACGAGGAGTAAACAGGCAGTGTCCTTGCGCAGCACATGATGTAGTCCCGGGCTTAACTCTCATTATCAACGAGATGCAAGTGCTTTAGCTGTGCTTCTCGCATGACGCGTTACGGCGCTACGTGGCACGTTAGGCCCTTCACGCATGCACTTCGAAATTTCTGAAATAATGAAGACATTACCGGCTGGTAGCAGTATTAACCACCCTAACCTCGGTGACGTACAGCAACATGGCAGCCCCCATACACCCCAGACCACCCGCTTCCATCCGAATTCGTGCTTTTTACTGGCTCTCTTCCCAGACAGCAAGAAATAAGTGGCATAATCTGTCATCGCTTAATCTCACCTAACGCTGAGGGCAAATAATCAGGTATCTTCTTTCGATATTATTTACATCGCTCGTTTGTTTTGGTGCTGCTAGGACTACTGAGGCGATGCCAAGCCGTAAAAGTGGTTTGTTGTTAACTGAGCAGCTGTCGCCACAACATTAGCCTCGGTGATGCGTTGACAATGCGAAACACCCTGAATGTCGATATTGTTTTCTGTGCCAATCATTTGCTGTTCCACTCAAGAATGGTACGCGATAGCTGCTGAAAGGGCGTCGACCACGCTGACAAAAAAGAACACGGTGAAAACGCCAGTATGAACGCTGTTATGAAAAGAACCGCGTTTCTCACAAACGCCAGCGAACACGCCCTGCACAAGCGGGTTTCTGAACATAAAGAAACAACGAGGTGGCGTTCCCGCAGAGGTTTTTGCGTTTTGTATTAACTGCAGGGAGCAAGTATCGACAAGGTAGGCGAGCCGACGCCAAAGAGACGACGAGCAGACGACGCGACGCGGATGAACACGTCTCGAGGGGGCTTTCGCCTTTCCTATTGGCTAACAAGCCCTGCAGCTTCCACAGTGCTACAAGTTACTTCTGAGATGGAGTATAGTTCATCACTTTATTTAAAGCGAAAGGGAATTCATGAACTTCTTGATTCAGACACCAGTCTGGCTTCATTTTGGATTGATTCACTTCTTACGGTCGATTGCTCTGCCGGCTCCGACACCACCTCCAAGAGCAGCAGCTTCATTAATGAGGACGGCTGTAATGAAAAAAAATAAAATAAGTTTTGTATTGTCAATTTACACCTTAGAGTTTTACAAGTGCCACTGAAGTAGAAGGTGTCAAAATAAAAGGGTTTCTTTGTGGAAGGCGCATAACCTTGGTATTTATTCTTTGCGGCGATATCGCCAAATTGTAATAAAATCCACCAGCTTAGCGAGCGTATCCTAAAAATACACGGCCAATCTCCGCTTAAGCAAATGTAAAACATTAACGGCTGCACTTTTAATAACACTTTAAATAAAGCAGCAGCCAATATTCCCTTTCTCAAACCTATTTCCAGCTTTTTTCGCTAATAGAACTTGTGAACCGCGCTAAAGCATAACAGCGTACAGCTATAACTCTGATGCACTGGTCGTTTTTAAAGGGCAACTCCGGCGATTTTTTTATACTCACCGATTTGAATAAAAATTGGGGAATCCTTAAGCTTCGCCTTTAAGAGTTGAACGCGATAGCGATATCCCGTCCCTTGTGCGTACTTCAATCACTTAGTGCATACTATGTAATGGGTAGTATGCTTTAAACCAGGTGAAATTATGCGCGGCAAATGTGGGAAATGTTTTCGAACTTGCTATGCACCCAATACGTGGTGTTAAGGGAATACGCGCAGTAAGGTGTGTGCCGTTTGTAATGGGTGGCTGGCTTTAAACTATGGAATCGTTATGATAGTCACATATTCTGACGCCCGATGGCAATGTACGCTTGTACCACGCAATATTCCTGGGATATTACGTGTTATATTGCGACGCCTATATAAAGAACGCTTGCGTTTGCGAAGCATGGAAGTTATTTTCACTGTGTAGCGATGGACAGAGACGAGAGACGTCGTCGTGAAGGCGGCCAACGTGGCCGTGCCGCTGTCTCGCCACTTTATTGAGCGAAGCCAAACGGAGCGGCGGCAACTGCCGGCGTCCAGTCCGCCAGGCGCGTGAACCCGTTCTGTCTCGCGGCTCGAGCTCAGCATGAGCTGCACGAGAGGCGCGGCGCGGTGGCTAGTAAAATGACGATGATGATAGCGCTACAGATACTCCCCCCTGCAGAAATGAACCCGGAATGTAAACTATGGCGGCGTATATACAAGTGTTTACAACGCAAGTCGAAGGGGTCCGTGGGCAGTCCAGTCGTCAACGGGGAGAGGCGTACGGTCTTTATGATTGTTCCGGCGGGCGACACTGAGAGAAGCGCAGCGGCCGAAGAAGTAGACCACAGGACGCTTGGATCCTCCGACGACTTGATGGGGCCTTTCGATAGCGCACCAGGTGACACGAGCGGGCGCGGATGACAGATGTGCCCGTTGACGGAGTTGAGGGCGGGTGCACGAGAGCTGGTGCGGGCGGAGTGCGCGAAACAATGAGATGTGGCACAGTGAAGCCACTACGACCAACCATCGACGAGTAACTGGTGTGATGGGGCTTTAGTGTGCGTGCACAGCGCTGACGGGGATGTCGGAACGTGGGCAACGTGAATTGAGCGATGTCCGAAGATGGGTCGACATGGCCGCTTACGTTGGTGGTATGATGGTAGTGATGTTGTAGATGCCGGGTAGAGGTGAAAGACGCTTGGGGCGTGTCGAAAGGCATGCCTGCATTCCAGTTACATGCCTGCTGGTTCGCGGGCCCCTTCAAAAACTCGGCAGCAGGCATGTCAGGGAACCCAGCAAGCGCGCACTCTGGAGGAGGGTCAGTCGACGTACCTGGACTCGTAGAAGCACCTTCGTTAGTCGGCGCACGAGGGCTCGTGCGCAGGTCGGCATGGTTGATGGCTGCTTCCATGGTATGCGTGGCATATGTGGTCTGCTCTGCCACAGCAGTACCAGGCACTTCGTCCTCAGGCGCGTCAGTCATAGTCGCAGCGTCGTGGAGGTTCGGCCGTAGTTGGATGGAGGCTTGAACTTCGGCTGCGGGAGACTGCGAGGGCGAGGCAGGTTGCTGCTGGCAAATCGCACAGAGCGTTGAGGCCGGTGGAAGATCGCACTCGTTAGACATAGTGGACGGCGAAAGCTCCGCGATCGGTAGGAGAAAAGCGGGCGAGAGGATGTTTGCGTCCGACTCCGAGGCGTGCGGCAAGGTAGCCGTCGTGGAGTCTGCTGGTTCCGAGGTGTGGCGGGCCGTCGAGGTTGGGGAAGACGGGCGAGTGGCAGGCATGCGTGACGGACCCTCGTACCTTCGGAGACCCTCGGGGAGGTCCTCGGGAAGGTCGGTCAACGCAGGGGCGTCTTCTACCTGGTCGTCGTGGTCGGGCGCAGGCATGGGTGCTCCTGTGTCCGGACCCGAGGTAGAAGGAGTCGTAGCCGGGGAAGAAATGTCGTAGTAAAGGGAGAGCTGCGGGCTGGCTTTTAGAGCTGGAGTCAACGGAGGGGAAACCCGGAACTCGCGGATCATAGGAAGCGGGCGGTAGATTTCCCCGTAGGAGGCCAGCACCGCTGTGCAGAGGTCGTCGTATGGCTGCTGGCTGGATGTCGACGCGGCCGCGAGATGGCGGAGCTCAACCGGAAGGGCGTGCAGCAAGACGGCGTGCATCTCCGGTTGTGCGGTGACGCCATCCACCATGAGAATGGCATCCAGCTGCTTAAACCACACTCGGGGGTAGACCGGGTTGAACGGCGGCACTTGCGGGTAGGGGCGTCGGAACATGGCAGTGGCCGCTCGTCGAAAGGCGTGTCGTCCAGGTCACCACTGTAGCGATGGACAGAGACGAGAGACGTCGTCGTGAAGGCGGCCAACGTGGCCGTGCCGCTGTCTCGCCACTTTATTGAGCGAAGCCAAACGGAGCGGCGGCAACTGCCGGCGTCCAGTCCGCCAGGCGCGTGAACCCGTTCTGTCTCGCGGCTCGAGTTCAGCATGAGCTGCACGAGAGGCGCGGCGCGGTGGCTAGTAAAATGACGATGATGATAGCGCTACAACTGCATTTCCAAGCAGAGGACGTTATTTTCACAGTATTTCCAAGCAGAAGGATGGCTGTGTGGTAGAACACCTGCTTGCCACGCAGACAACCCGGGTTCGATCCTCACTCGGACCCGAAAATTTTTATTATTTATTTTATTTGCATCTTTCTCGATTTTTCGGTTACCATTACCTTTCGGTTACCATTACCTTTCGGTTACCTTTCTCGATTACCATTAGTCCCACATCACTACCTGCACTAAATGTACGCATGTCATGGCTGTTGTCAAATCGCCCTTTTTTTTTCTCTTCTCTTTTTTACTTGTACCTTGGGGTTGTTGTTGCTGCGCTTTTTCATTTTTTCATGTTTTACTGATCTGAATGTTAACGTTTTTTTGATGTTGCCAATAATCCTGTTCACTTGCTGTGTTAGTTATTACCCTCAATGCTTGTATAATTAACCGAGGGTCCCACTACAGTTCTTTTACTTTGGGACCCTCGCCTGTATATTTGTATCTTGTACTACATTTTTTGAAATCAATAAACTGAAACTGAAACTGAACGGGACAAGATGATGATTTTTCACTCACAACCAACGACGCCGACGCCGACGCTGGAATTTCCGCGAAACGAGCTCTTTAACGCTATCGCGTTAAAAATTTTAGCATATCTTTTCTTCGGTGCCCTGATGATATGTGCCAAATTATACAGCCGTAAGTCATTTAGTTTTCTGGAAACGAATTTTAAAATTGGTAGCCAATTCTGGAATCATGCCTTCCAATGCGGGCCACCACTGTGTACGTGAGGCATCTGTCTACTCCTTTATCGCCCAGTACACGGACGCTGCGCGCGGCGCGCCCTTTTTAAGTGCGAATGCACTTTATAAGCGACCCTGAATCCGCCGTCATCCGCGCTCCTCCTCCTCTCCCCTAGCAACGGCGCGAGGAGCGGAGAGGGAGCGTTTGTAGCAACGGCGCAGCGACGTCACACCCCACGTGACTGCGCGCGCTCCGCCTCCTCACCGCGGTTTGCGCGGGCGCGCGCCGCTCCCCGCACCGCTCTCCGCGGCGTGACGTCACGGCGCGCTGTGCAGCTGGCGCCTCGCGCCGTGGCTGTGTGTGTGTGTACAATGCATCATGACAACAACACTTTAAATTCATTAATTACACTTTAATCATAACTTTACTCCTCCTCATAGCATCACCCCGTGCATTCGCAACTTAACCATGTTCACCCTCGGGGAAATGCTTGGGAGTTTTTTTTTCTACGAGGCGACGCTGACGCTAGCACAGTTGTGTGGTGGATTTCGTGACGTCGTCGCATATCCAGCATGGAGCAAGGAGCAGCTCCGTGTTTCGGTTTCTGTTTTGATTCAATGTTCATTGCTTATTCAAAATTATTGACGATTGTGTCGGCAAAATGAACCACCCTAGCTGTTGCAGGACTGTCAATACTAATTTGAAAACGGCCTTATCTCAGTATGGTCGAAAATGCACCGGAGTACCCCTTTAAGACCTTGCTGTATGAATTTTTCCCGGACAGTATAAAATCACACGTTATTTTTTGTTTTTGCACACCACGCTTTTTTATGATCAATAAAACAGTATGCAACACGTCAGGTCAAGGAATAGATTAAGGATATCATATATTGTCTTATCATATATTGTATATATCTATCATATATTGTCATATACAGTGAGAGGTAAAGAATTCACATGTGGAGCGTAGTTTACCAAACCTAAAAGCAAAAGGAAAGACATGCGACTATTTCTGAACCGGCAAGATTAGGCTTTACGAAGGGCCCCTAGTCACCAGCCACTCTGTACATACTTTGTTCATGTTTGAGACGAGCAAAGTCTGAACAAAGTCTTCTATCATTTTCACACAAACACGAATGTACCAGTTACCATTACTCCCACATAGATGAAAGCAACATATTTCAATAACCTTGTAATTTCACCGTGCTGAGGCTTCTATCGCCAACACAAGTATTTGACTTCGTGAGCGCAGACGCTGCTACCAAGTTGGTAAGACAGTGAGGACTTTCCTCATAGACGTCAGACTCCGGAGTTTCGGAGACACATAGCGGCACCTGTTAAAACAGTATTCGGTGGTGAAAAAGTCGAATACCGTCCACAGTTTGCTAGGGAGCTGAGTGCAACTAGTGAAGCCACGGTTTAGCGTAATTTTACTTATGTGTTGAGCATTTAACATTCAGAAGGAGAGCATTGAATTTCTCTCCGATAGTTGGACGCACCACCGAACCATCCTGAAGTGTTTGATCGATCATTCGCCAGAACGATGGCGAAACCAAAGGAGACGCAAAAGCTCCGTGCGCTACAAAAACAAGAAAAAAAAAACGCCGCAATGATGCCCCACTTGCGCGGTGAATTGGCAAGGGTGTAAAGGACTAAATGCCAACGTTCAGTTTTACCAATTTTCATAGCGGTCGTACAAAACAGAAAGGCGAGAGTGCTGGATACGGGTCGTTGAACGTGTTGGCTTAGCGGATTACTCGTATTCTCCACAGCATGCGCAATGAGCATGTGTGATAATCTGGCTCTGCAGTTATTGTATTGCGTAGCCCAAACAAAAAATTGCGGTAACCTAGTCTATGGAGCTCAGCACAGTCTCTGAGGGCGGCGCGTGCCGTGTAAAATAGAGTGAGCAGCTAGAGGCAGACTGAAGACGGGTGATGAATATCTCGCACGCTGCCACCTACCGCGATCTGAATTGGTCGTCACCGCACAGCATCGCACACGTACGTTTTAAAGGCCCACTGTTCCGGTTTTAGATGCGAAGCATCCTAGGGCGAGTTTAATCCGGTGTGCGGCGTGACCACACATACTGCGCATGCGCAAACCCTCTCCACATGCCTCCTCTCCTACGCTCCCCCTCGCTCTCCGCTAGGCATCCATTTCTGCGGCGTCCACACCCCCACTGCGCATGGCCGCGTACGACCAGTGGTGCGACAGCTGCATACTCCGCTGGGGGGCGCCACGGTAGTTCCGCGGTATTAAAATGGCGGAGCGCGCGCGCCTCATTCTCTCTCCTGTGCAGCGCCGCGATGAGCGCCCGGGCTGCTGCCGCGAAACGAGAGCGGCGACGTTTCTCCCGCTCAAGCTAACCATCTCCCCGCTGCTTCGCATCCACACATGGTTCCTATTAGCGGGAGATGGGGAAGTTTTTTAGATGCGAAGCATCTTATTCTCAGGGGCTATGTCCGTCCGACGTCCCGCGTCCCGCGTCCGGCCACTTTCATGAAGTAGGGAAGCACCCATTAGATGAACCAGAACACTGTAGTAATATGAAGGCCGTCAACCCTATCACAGTCATGAGAGTCATGGCCGAGAGCAAAGAGAGGCTGCTTAGCAATGGCTAGGCAGGTGGTGTCTGTCGCCCAGGTTGACCCCATTCCTTGAGTCATGGCCGAGAGCACAGAGAGGCTGCTTAGCAATGGCTAGGCAGGTGGTGTCTGTCGCCCGGGTTGACCCCATTCCTTGATCTTGCTTGCATGTGTTTGGAGGGGGCTCAGTCCGTCCCACACCACCACAGCGCATGCGCGTCCCCTCCCCCTCTCTCTCCTACTCTCCCCCCCTTTCTCTCCTCTAGGAATCCTCTACTCTACGGAGCGTCCCACAGCGCATGCGCGTCCCCTGCCCCCTATTCTGCTACGCTCACCCCCTTTCTCTACTCTAGGATTCACCCACTCGACGGAGCGCCTCCGGCGTCCCACAGCGCATGCGCGGCCTCTCTCTCCTCTAGGAATGCTTTTCTCTACGAAGCGGCTTCCGCGTCCCACACCCCCACAGTGCATGCACGTCTCCTCTCCTACGGTCCCCCCGTTCTCTCCTCTAGGAATCCTCTACGGAGCGGCGCGCACGACAGGTGGTGTGACAGCTGCATACTCCGCTGGGGCTGGTACGGTATACGTCGGTATAAAAATGACGGAGCGCTCGCGCCTCATTCTCTCTCCTGTGCAATGCCGTGATGAGCGCCCGGACGGCTGCCGTGAATTAAGAGCGGCGACGTTCCTCCCGCTCAAGCTAATTATCTCCCCGCTGCTTCGCATCCACACCCGGTTCCCTTTAGGCGGGAGATGGGGAGTTTGTTTCACCCTACTTACTATACGGACGGCACCCGTCGCACACCATCGACACGATAATTCCACACAAGCCGGATCCATCCGAGTGTGCGCCTTTTCTCCTGCGCAACGCTGCGATGAGCGCCAGCGTCAACGCCGCCGCCAGTGTAAGCGTTTCCCTTTAGCGGGAGATGGTGTAATTTTTTAACTAGGAAATGCTAATACTTGCGTCAAACAAGTAACTCGCAAAGTGTTGCTTGCCGCATGTTGGGTGCCTTCGCTTGTACACCGCGAAATTGGACACGCACGTATCCCCATTTTGAGTATATAGAAACGGAAGACAACCGCCAACGGAACATTTGAAGGTACGTAATCAAACAGTCGAATGCACACGAAGTGAGATGTGAAAAAGAGAATGCAACTCAAAAAGGCGCAAATCGGAGGGGACATTCGTCCCTATAATAAAGCGAGCTTTGTACCACTCACTGTAAGACGTGCAGCTAGTTAAATTAATCGCGTACGTACTTATTAGCTTCCAAATCATGTATATAGGCCTAACCGAAATTTAACGTATTTACGCGCTACAGAACGGACATCCGACAACTCGCATCGAACTCGATGTCGTGCGATGCTCGCTTTTACTTGCCAGTTGCAGCGCGCCGAAATAACTTGCAGTTATTTAGCACTCTACCCGCAGTTTGCTTTTATCAGCTGCCTACTTTTTGCAGCGTGGGCTGGCGAAACATTTTACAAGTCCTTCATTTTCGGGAAACCGCGCCTCGCCGCAAACGAAAAAGCAGGTTCTGTTGTGGCCTATGCCATGCGCTTGCGGATGGCTGCCTTTTCACTAGTTAGCGCCAAGGCTTAGATGAGGGCGCCGGTAGCGGTGCTTTTCGGAGCACTGCCTCGGCAGAGTGTGACGGCTATATAGCGCAGCAAGATTATTTCAATCCTGAATCGGCAAAATCATGTGCTAATTAACAGACATTTTGTTCGCGGTATTTTCGATTACCTAATGCAATGGCAACCCAGACGAGGGCGTTGACTCCAACCAGACCGTTCATGTTGAACTTGCTGGAAATATACATGAAATAATAGCTTCAGTAAAACTCCAAAGCACCTTTTCAGCTAGGACTTTACAGTACAACACTGAATTGGCTTAGCTTTTCTACACTCTCTGCTTAGCAGTGAGGAAGCCCTGTAGTTATTTTAGTGAAATTTCAAAGCGCTAAACTTTGTTCAAGAGTCTTATTTGCTTGCAGTTTTAGTGCTCGGCGAACAAGACACTTTAGAGTGATACATCATAAGGAAGTATTTACACTTTTGTAACTAGTATCAATATATATTAACAGACAGAAAGTGTAATGTAATAACTACATTTTCTTGGCTGCGGTATCAGCAGCCCCAGTACGAGGGACATTATATTCAATCTATATGCACTGCACTGTTATAATGGAAGGCCAAGACATTCTTTCGAGCCTTGATCACATTCCATGTTCGGCACGAAGACACGCAAACTGAGCTGTCATATGTCTGACTGAGGCTTGGTTGAACATGACCTGTGCTGACATTTTACGGTTTTAAATTGATGTCAAGGAAAAAATTTTGCCGAATTGGGCATTTCTTTCACACTTAATTTACGAAGTTGTGGTGCAGGGCAAATATATATCTTTTATGAATTGTGTTTCCCAAAAAATGTATTCTCGAATGTCTATTTAAGCTGTAAGGGGGTGAAGAGTGTGTAAAAAGTATTTTGCCGAGGAAAGAAAATAACAAGCTCAAGAGGAGAATACATGGTACCAGTCATTAAAATATCATCATTATTAAATGCCCCACCTCGCCAGCGTTCAGAAAACGTTTTTCTTATTAGGGAAAATGTAGAACCGCCAATTAATAAAACAGTCCTCTCAGACCATCTGCAGCTGTCAGTGTGTGCGCTGCTGCGAATTTTTGCTCGGCAGAAAGTACGGCGGCAGTTTGTGAGCAAATTAACATTAATGAACATGTTGCATGGTGGAATTTAAACTATAGCAGGATTGTCGTTGGTGGCTACTTTGAGCCAAATTGACTTATTTACGACGCCGTCTGGCGACGAGAATTTCGGGTTGGCGCCAGGGCTACCTTTGATTCGAATTTCTACTTTGGCGCATTAAGAAGGCAGTTTTATTATTATTTGCCGATAAAATACACTGTTTCTCAGCTTTTTTTTTTGTCTTGTAGCCGATGCGCACGGCGTCCTTGCCAACACCAGCAGGCTGGTGCGCATAGATGCACGCAATAGTTACGCGTGGCGGAGGGGCATATATGGAGGGGCAAAGCTTCGTGCATATTGGCGAACGCGTGGCTGGCACGCAGCTCACGGTGGCCGCCATGTATGCTGATGCTATGCTAATTTTCTAATCTTAGTGCACAGCACGTGTTCCAATATGAACTTTATAAAAACAACTCTGCAACAAAATGAATTTCGGCAGCTCATCGTCAACCAGATTTAACTGTCTGAATATGGATTGCTATTATGTAAAATCTTCTAATCAAAATCGGACTGCGGCTTCAAGAAAAAAACTTAAGGTTTAAAGTTCAAACTGACTTCTCGGCTGAAATGTTCCAATACAACTCTGTATCTGACAAGAACCATATCTGTTTCATATAATCTATATAGAAGTGCCCTGAATTTAATAAAATTATTTTATTTATTTGCAACCTAGCTGTGGCCTGGAAACCGAGCAAGAGAGGAAACACTGTGCTCCTATTTTTGCTATCATATATACCAAAATGGTATTCTTTATTGCACAATAATTAAAACTGCACTCACAAAACCTATTCCGTTGCATTTGCCTACAAATGTAGCTATAAAATTAAATGGCATGGCTACTTTCGCTACTTCTCGGTCGAATTCTGGCTACTTTGGAAATTCCCCCAACGGCAACCCTGACTATTAATTCGTATCGAATCACTTCAAAGCACCATGCAATGAGCGCATGCCCTCTAAGGTGAAGTAGAATGGTTTAGAATACCTGCTAAAATTATAGACTGTTTCCTGAAAGTAGTTTTCTCTCGATATAGATGTTACACAATATAACTGCCTCCAGCTGATATAATGAAAGCCCTCTAGCTAAATCAAAAGTTGTGAATCCCCTACTCATCCTTATCTAAAACATACATTTCGTGCTGAGCC